>VUQI01055485.1:0-20652 GCA_015106735.1 Paratilapia polleni | reverse complement strand
TATGTTCTAATCTCTGCAGTAAAATATTGTGGTCAACGGTATCGAATGCTGCACTGAGGTCTAACAGGACAAGCATAGAGAGGAGTCCACTGTCAGAGGCCATAAGAAGGTCATTAGTAACCTTCACTAGAGCTGTTTCTGTGCTGTGATGAATTCTGAAGCCTGACTGAAACTCTTCAAATAAACCATTCCTCTGCAGATGATCAGTCAACTGTTTTGCAACTACTCTTTCAAGCATTTTAGAAATAAAGGGAAGGTTACAGATCGGCCTATAGTTAGCTAAGACAGTTGGGTCAAGTGAAGGCTTTTTAAGTAATGGTTTAAATACTGCCGTCTTAAAGGCCTGTGGTACGTAGCCCGTTAATAAAGATAGATTGAGTATATTTAAGATTGAAGCATTAATTAATGGTAGGACTTCTTTGAGTAGTCTTGTAGTAATGCTTTATATATTATTATGGACTAATGAGAGTTAAATGCCATGTCTGTGTAAATAAATAATGTAATCCAAATTTTCACACACACATTGTGTGTTCCTCTTTCTGTGATGCCAGGATCACTTTCTGTTTAAGCAGGTTCTGACTGCAGCAGGTCAGTCACTGTGTAAACGGATTTTCTTTAACTGTTTGATTAGCACCATGTTCTGAAGTGTTTTTGTAAAGACTTATTATATTTAATAATTTTAATGGTGTGATACGCAATGCATAGTACAGTTCTACTCCTTTGCTGTTTGCTGATTTGCCAGCAGATGGAAGTAGGGAGTCCAAATGATTTGAGGAACGATGAGGAAATAGATCAGAGGGGATTCCCCCCCCCCCAGCTCTTGATAAAACTGTGAAGGTTGTTGTGCCACATTTTTGCACACTTTTGGTTTCTGTCTATCCACAGGCTTTAGCAATACAGACACAATAAAGCAATAGCAAGAAAAAAAATGTTTGCACCTGACAGAAAATGGAACTAAAACTGTGATGCAATAAATGGGTCGTAGAGTTTGAGTAAGAAAAAGAGGGTGTATACTCCAAATCAGGCCCAGCTGGTAAGGCTGGTCGCCAGAATGCCTTCACTGATCGTACAGCTGTTTTCACAGAAGCTATGATGAAACTTTGAGGTCTGTCAAACCACAATCTGTTGTTAGTCTTTCACAAAATGTTTCAAAAATATAAAATAAAATGCAAAGCATGTTAAGGAACACACTGATTTTCAAAACAAAAATGAACTGTCCCTTTAATGCATTTCTTTAGATTATCTTTGTACATCGAAAAGAATAGACCAAACAGGTCTAATGTTCCAACAGCAGGTTGCAACAGGCTCATCACTGCTGTTGACTCAAAACTTTCTCAACAGAGCCTCTGTTTTCATCCACTGTGAAAGTGCTGTTTTGCCAACATGCGGTGAGCAAACTTGTATAGTTTAACCCCATGACAAAAGACCTAATGAATTTTTGGGACAAGAGCCTGTGGGACAAACACAAAGCTCATTTGTTACTAATGGGAAATCAGCCTGGACTGTCATGTGGATGTGAGTCTACCATCCGTGCACGAGCTTTGGGTAGTGATGTGAAGGGAGGGTGGTCAGTATTCTGAATGTAACCTTTGTATTTGTGAAGCTCTTCCCATAGGAAACCTTTTGTTGGCCTGGTCTGTGTCCCTAACAACTGTGACTTGAAGTCTAAGAATAATGTTCAGTATATAGACTGTGCCGATCACATATACAATGATAATTACACAGTCATGCCAATGACGTGCCAGTAAAATGAATTTGCAATCAATGCAGTTTTATCATCATATCATTGAAGTTGCTTACATTTACCATTTAAATATTTTTTTAAATTACTACTATAGTATAGTATAGTATAGTATATTCATTTTTGCATTCATTGTTTGATTTTAATTTATTTGTTTAAAAAAGACACCCTTTTGCACCTACTCTTGCCTAAAGACCAGCCTTGCTTGACTCAGTTGTTGTGCCAAGCAACAACGTGTGCCCTCATATGAGGTCACATTAGGACAACTACTGTATATCATGGTACACTGTGGTAAACTACTTTCTGCGTGCACTATAACATATTGCATTAGTATACTAACTGTAAACAACACAAATGGCATTGCAGTATTAGTATTATTAGTGATAGTAACAGTAGTATTAGATGCTAATAAATTAATGTAACTGTAGGTGGAACCACTGCAAACCACTGATTTTAACATAAGCGATTCTTTTATCAGAGCTTCCCTCACATGTTTCAGTGTAAACAGAAGCTATTGCAGGATCAGACTGTTTGCTGTATTTTTTTCCGATTAATTCTATTTACTCTTGTCAATCATTAAGCCTGTGTTGAGAGAAGATGGGGCCCCAGGTGCTCAGCTCGCATACAAACCTGGTTCCTTTCATTTAAGTGTTTAAAGAGATACAATACCAATATGTTCCATTCATGTCCATTCCAGTTGTTAATGATTACCAAATGTTATTATATTTTTGTAATAATGGTTTCATTACAGACTGCTGTGTAGTCCGAGTTTCTGGTGTCTCAGAGAAACACACAGCGAATTACCCCTGTGATACACGTGTTGCAGCAATAGTGATGCCGGTCTCACAACAACGGATCTTATTTTACCCAAAACCACATCTTTTCCTAAAGCTAATTAAGTACTTTTGGAGCCTAAACATAACCTAATGAAGGCAAACAACAAGTCAGAACAAAACTCAACAGTAAATGAAACAAAAATAAAGTGCAGTCTGCAGGTTCACAGACTTGTGATTTAGCCGACCATCACCCCAATTACCGAATGCTCTTTAGTAACATTATGACCATCAGGCATAACTTTAATAATGCAATCCACATAATATTTATAGTACACATTATTTATTAGCTGTTTACAATGTTTTATAAACATCATTTGCATCTTTACTAAAGCATCCAGAAAATGTCATAAATTTTACTCAGAAACTAATTATTGACCAATTAGTCAACATTATTTTCATTTGCTTTTTTTTAACAGTAAAAATATGCATTAACGTTTAATCAAACACCACATTTATAAATGATGGTTAATATAAAGTCTTTCCAAAATCTTTCAAAGGTAACTTTTAAAAGGTAATTTTTTCCATTTCTTAGTTTCCTTTTCAGTATGAAGAGATATGACCACATATGATGATGAAGTTTTGATGACACAAACAAAATTACGTTTTTACTAAACTCACATGAAGAAGGTACTTTACCCGTTTAATGTTCTGCACGCATGAATTCTCCTGCTTCCCATTTCTGATGCTTCTTTGCGTTCCTGTGTTTTTTACACCCTCTTTCTGCATGTTTTTTACACATTGTAGCTGATGTTAGGATTTAAATATGACTTGATCTCTTAACTGTGTCATGACCTTTTTCCATAAACACAACCAGTAAAAGGGTCTCAGTACATAGTTCATGCTGGATGAATCAAAGACTGTTGGGAAGAATTTTAATTACTCATGTGAGTGACACAGTTGAGAAACAATACAGTATTGTTGTCTGCTTTTCAGCTCCCTATCACAAGCAAGACACACAGACAGAAGAACACAGACTAAACAGAACCTGTTTAGTGACTGACTGCTTCAGAAAAAAGAGACACTTCAGTCTCTGTGTGATCCAGCATACGTCACAGCAAAGACTTATCACATTTATACACTAATGAAAGACAAGAGTGCCACTGTTTAGTTCTGACAGAAAAAAAAACTACAAGAGACCTTCCATTGGAGGAAACAACCAAAAGTACCACAAAGAACAGCCTTGTTGATATAGGACAGACACATCCCTGTGGGGATATTACATGACAGAAAATGTAAAGATGTATAAAGAAATGTCTGCAGAGAGTACTGCTGCATTCAGCTGCCCCTGGTGATTTCAATGTCAGCTCAGATCCTTAATGGGCACTATGAAAAATAATGCATAACCACAACACCATATCTAATGACTATTCTCATCCCATCCACCAAATAAACGATCATCTAGGCCGAGATCTATAAAGAAAATTTTGTCATTATGCCAAATTATAGTTTCCATAGTTTCAAATAATGAGGTCAGCATATGTACCAGTAATCCCTGTGAGCCAAAAGCTCAGGATTCAGACTGCAGTAAACGCTCTGCTTCAGACAGTTTTATTTCTACTCTTGGCTCCGTATGATATCAGTAAGATGAGATATCCCATATATGGGCACACAGCTTTGTCTGTGAGCACAGAAGAAGAAAGTTCTGTTATACCACACATGCCCTACATATATTTCTCAGCTCACAGGGATAGGCTGGAGCCTGTCCCAGCTGTCATTGGGTGAAGGATGGATACATCCTGGAGAGGTCTCCAGTCTATCACAGGGCTAACACAGAGAGACAGACAATTTAGAATCACCAGTTAACCTAACATGCATGTCCTTGGACTGTGGGAGGGAGGAAGCTCCACAAAGAGGAGCCCCAGCTGGCCAGTGGTTTTAACCAGGAGCTCTCTAGCTGTGAGGCAACCTTGCAAACCACTGCACCACCATGCCACCACATCTGGCTCACCAAGAGTAATCCCACGTGCTGCATTGGGTGTGAAGGCGACAGCTGCTTCATATTAGAAGCACAAAACGAATACTAACTAAGCAATACAGAATTCTTTTTTAAAAAGACGTTTTTTTTGTATTATTTGTCAACATTACATAAACTGTGTGATTAAATTGTGTGAAGGGCAGATCGTGGATTATCCAGGGTATAATTTTACCTATTCTTAAATTTTTACTGATGCATAAACATGAAAGATGAATGTAATGCAGTAGTAACGGTTTGCATATAAATCGTCAAATTGTCAATAAATATAGTAGAGCAAAGAAGTCAAATATTTCCTTCCGAAATGTGACAGAGTAAAAGGAATATTAAGTTTAAAAATAAAGAAAGAAATAAAAACCGCGCAAACAAGTCTAAACTATAGGCTACCTGAGTTCATCCTTTACACAGCTTCACAAATCCGGGCATTTTCGATTCAGTTGGGCCTTTAACGTAATTGTACCGTTTCCGGGAATACCCTGAACGCCTCGCAGTCAAAGCACAAACAAAGTTGAGAAGCTGGCGGAGGCTGGGAGAGAGAAGTGAAAGTGACAGCGGTGAGCTCGAGCCGAAGAAAAGAGGACGCGGATAAAAGAAAACCGCAGAGTCTCGTTCTGACTTCATTGTCAGCTAAAAGCCGCAGAACCTGCTATTGTAAAGTCGACTCGGGCCGCCCCATAAATGCGCCGGACTCAGTGACAGTTTCGAGGCAAACACAACACGACACGCGACAGACATGGTAAGTGAATACAGGACTAGCATTTTAATGGCTAGCAGCTTGGACAAAAAGAAAAGAGATAACTGAAAGAAAAAGTTTGTTCCGCCAGAATAGACCTGCTGTTTATTTTATTGTATTTTTTAAACACGGTGAAAGTAAGCTTTGATCCTTCATATTCTGTAAGCAAAGATTCTTAAGGTCGTAGTCGGCAGGCAGGTTACCGTAACTTCTGTCAACATGACCATTTTACAACCCAAGTTAACCTATTTATCCAGGGACTCATTACAGCGAGATAACATGAAGATAATTATTATAGCAAAAATATAAAAGTGAAGTGAGTCTAACCAGTTTTCAGTCAAGAGAAGCACCAGCCTGTGTCTGAAGTGAGATAGATGTAAACTAAATAATTGGAACTAATTAAATGTATATATTTATTCTCTATTAAATAAGTCATCTCATTTAGTCACGGAATACATCCTGAAGTAAGAGTGAACTCTTATTTGGTGTTGCCCCGTGGATGTGTACGGACTCAGCACATGGTTTCCAACAGGATTACGTGCCGTACACTATACTGAGCATGCTGTACCATGATGTAGATGTGGGTTCCCAGGATAATACCAAGTACATGAATGCAGGCAGGCAGGAAGGAGGGAGTGAGGGAAGGAAGGAAGGAAGCAAGGAGGGGAACTGGAATGGGCAGCATTTCCTGTGTTAAGACAGGGCCAGCTGAATTTTAAACACAGACCATTGTTCAGCTGCTATTCGCTGTGCCCAGGATGAGATAACAGAGCAGGCATAAATCAGTTATCACCATTAGTGGGTAAGATGCAGGTTTGCTCTTCTTAGCCAGATCCACCGAGCACACTGTGGAGCTGTAAATAAAGTATGTTATCTGTGAAAGCCTTCAGAGAAAATAACAGTTGAGTATGAGCTGAATCAAGGTGCTGAGGCGTACTTGTTTTGTTTTGTCTGTTGGTTTCCTGTTCCTGTCAGTTTCTGAGATGCTGGTTTCCTCTCACACCCCAGAGGGCGAGCTCGAAGGAGAGAGCTGTCAGGATACAAATTACTCTGAGGTCAAACTATTCTTGAAAGATCCTGCTTCAGTGTTCTTGTTGTTCTGCTCATTTGCTGTCCTCTAAATGGCTGCTGCCGTCTCATTGGGGAATACCCTTTCTTTCTATCAGTTTCACGACTCAGAACTTGTTCCTGTTTTTACTCACTTTACTGTGTAAATCATTTTGTTCTGTGGTGTGGCTCCAAAATATTATTTTAGCTACAAAGTTACAAATTAATGTAGCCCTGCTTTAATAGGCTAGAAAAGCAGGTGAAAGGAGGAAGAGAATGTGGCTGTTTATATAAAACAAGAAACCAGTCTGATCTGTATCAGGCACGCTAGCATATTGTTGTTTGCCATTTTTTCAGTTGGCAGCTCAAGGTTTAATTTTACCTCTTTTGAAAGCTTGCATATAAAACCAACATGACGGAAACAGAGATATAGTAATAGAATTTGAAGTAAAAAAAAAACCTCCAGAGTTGCTACAGACCACTTGTTCTCAATAAGAAAGTAAAAAAGAGGAACTCTTTCATTCTGTCTTTCCATAAAAGCCCCTGAAATGTTGCAGCTGCATTAAAGGAGACCTGTTGTACTTTTCCTTGTTTTCTGTCATATATACTGTTACAATGGTAGATGGTTCGGTTAACACTGTGAAAAAAATTCAGGTCAGCAACTGAATTCTGCAACAGCGAGGATGGTGGTGGAAGTACAATTTTAAAATTTTATACGTTTTTTAAAACCTTACTTTGGGGCACAGTCCTCTAACTTTTTAAGAGGTTTTTATAAGATTCGACTGCTTATTCTATACATGCAGTTTTTATGTCCTGGTGACCATTGAAATTAAAGTTAATTTAGATAATGCTTCAAGTAGCAATAAATGTCCGGGAGGCATTTCAAGGCAAGTCTCGTTTCTAGAAAGATTTTGGTGCAAATAGCGAAAGCTGAGCAGAAAGCTCAGGCTTCGGATTACTCTAAACCCTCAGTTTTTTTTCTTCTCTTGGCCCTTCATGATGTCAGTGAAAGCGGTTATCCCTAATATGGTCATCTAAAACAGCACAGCAGCTCTGCCCACCTGCTGTTCTTCAGTTTAAGACAGTTTGCTTAAAGGAAACTAAAATTTATTTTATTTAACCTTTATTGAACCAGAAAGTCCCTTTAGATTAAAAATGACTTGTTACAGACAGAGGATGAACTGAGGGGCTGCACCAAGGAACAAGAGCTAGAGTCATCCAAAATTAGAAGTCAAACCTGCGACTTGAGTAACTGCCAGCATAGCATGTATAGTTCAGCATCATGTAACTGACCCAAGCCAAGCCCAAAGTGGACATCCATAAGTTCCTCTTTTTTTGGTCTTAGTTGTATGTTAAGCATGTGCACTGCTGTGTATTTGTGGATGACATAGATGACTGGTACAGTCAAAGTGACTGGCCATGCTCACTGAGAGCCTCTGTTTATCCCAAAACATAACAAGCGTCACTTCATGTGTAAGATGACATCTATCATTAACTCACCATGGGAGAGTTTTAAACAAAGTGAACACATAATTCCCATGAAAATCCCAAATGACTGGGTTAATTAACATGTGTCTCAGTTTTAAACCGATGTGTTTTGATTGGACAGGAGAACGGGAAGAACCGCCTGCAGCAGGCCCAGGATGATGTGGAGGAGGTGAAGGTTATCATGCTGGAAAACCTGAACAAGGCTGAAGAAAGATCTGGCAAACTGGGCGACCTTGAGGATAGGGCTGATGAGCTGCTGGCAAAGGTACGGTGTCCAAGTGGGAAAGCACCATCACCTATCGCGACTCTGTTTTGACTGCAAGTTCCTTATAAAAGTCTCTGGGTTTTATTTTGAAGGTGAATAAGTGGAGCAAATGGCACACAGACATGTGATATTGATATCTATAAATATGCCTTAGGTGGAGCTGGAGAGGAAAACAAATGTGCAATTTACATCCTGATTGTGTTTTATGGTGCTGTATTTAGAAAGGTATTTCCTATTATTTCCTAAGATGAATGAAGCAAGCTGGTCTCCCTGGGTATGAATGTCCGTCCAGGGGTCAACGAGGAGGTTGAATCATTCCCACATTGCCCCGTTGGCCTGCCTTACTTGACAATGTTGAGGAGTTTTCAGAGAACTAAAAAAAGAAAAGCAAACGGGCAAGGGACTGAAATTTAAGTTTGAGAAGCATTTGGAGCTTCTTTCGAATATCATTGATTGGGAACAAAGAAAGTTTAGTGCCTTTAAGAGTTTCGAGGAATAAGGCCTGAATCTTTCAACTGTACTAATACATTCTTACAACAGTTCTGTGGAGCATTTAGTGTCTTTCAGCTTATTGTTTTGGATTTAAGTCAATTAACTTTACTGTGTTTCTGCAACAAAAGCCTGGATAAATCCTGTGTGTGCTACCAAGCTATAAGAAAGAAAAGAACAGACTTACCTTGGCCAAAGAGGTACACTGCAAAGCAAGTTTGACATAGCAAGGCTTTTTTTGAGTTATCTGGCTCAACTAAACCTAAAACAGTAAAACTCTTCAGTTGGGAGGAAGAGCTTTTATTGCACAGCTTTGCTCAGTGACATTACTACCATACAGCCCAGCACCAGATAATATGCATTGCACTCAGAGCATGACACTGGAAAAAGAATCAGGAAAAATGTGACGCCTGCAGCCCACTTTAAACCACGGTTTGTGGTCATCAAGCCCAGTTAAGAGAGCCTTTAGGCTCAACATACCTCGCTAACTCATTAATCTCACTTTGTAATACATCCATTAGGTGGCCAGAGAAAATGAGCACAAATTATTGTTAATATTGTGTCAGCATAGAGGCAGATTTATATGGTGATTATATGTCAGCTTTCCCTTCACAGCTTTTTACACTTCACCAAAGTGGCCCAAAATGCAGCTTTACTCACCTGTTTTTGGCCACTGAAGTAAAAATGCTTAACTTGTACACATGTAGCAGATATGGACAAACACTCACTTAGAGTCATGTCTGTGTGTATCTGATGAATGTAAGTCTAATACTCCCTTTTAGTTCCAAAGTTCATTTAGGAAATATCAAAAAATGATGCTAATGAGAGAGACCAGCACAGTAAAGTTTTGGACCCTAAAAACAAAACAACAAGATGAAAGAAGTTAAAAGTCCGAGAGCTGAGAGGGAATGTAAATCTCTGTGGATTTTCCATTGTGAGATTGGGGAAAGAAACATTGACTGGTGCAGCTCTAATTTAACCACACTGATCAGTGAGTCCAAAGAACTGCTTTGAGTGCTGATCTTGAACTGAAATCTCCACCATCTGCCAATGTGCTTTCCTCTTACATAATCATGAAATGCAAACTGAAATTCAATCTGTGATTCATTAGCTCTAAAGTTCCTCTGGATATGTTTACATGATATATTTACTTGGAAGTGTCATGAGTCCTGGGTCTTATCTCTGTCTATGATCACAACTATTAGACATTTAAAAGGAATTTAATTCTACAAGAACAAAATCTAACTTCTTCTAATTTTGTTTTTTTTCCCAGAGTAAAAATTTTGAAAAAACTGCCAACCAGGTGAAGACAAAGAAAAGATGGGAGAACAAGAAGATGAAGGTGGTGTTCATTGCAGTTGGAGTGTCAGCAGTAATCATCATTGTGGGACTTATAATCTTTGCTATTGTGGGATCGTAGCTCTGCTGCCCATTGAAAAATAAGGCGATGTGATTAAAGGACATGGAGCGAGTAAAGGTAACACGTCCAGGAAGAGGAGAGAAGCTATGACTGTGGGACTCCTACAGCATCTTGCTTGAACTGTTCTGTCTGAGATATTTGGAGGATCACTCCTACTCTTCACTATAGTGCAAGTCTTCAGTTGATATGGTACCATGGATTGTTCAGCTGCTTCTTCTCTCTCTTTTTTCAAGGACTCCCTTTTTAAAGTTTGTGTCTCTGAACGGCCTACGCCAAAAGATTACACTTGGATTTAAATCCAATCCAATCCAATTTTATTTCTAGAGCACCTTTTAAAAACAAGAGTTTGACAAAGTGCTGTACAAGGCACCAAAACACCACACAGCAAATCAATAAATCAATAAAACAATAATAAAAAAAAGGGAAGAACCCACCACTCTCATTCTGAGTTAAAAGCCAAGGAATAAAAATGAGTTTTAAGACGTGTTTTAAAAATGGGCAACGAGGGCTCCGTCCTAACATGGGCAGGGAGATCATTCCACAGTTTGGGGGCGATAGCTGAAAAAGCTCGATCGCCCCTGGGTTTCAGCCGGGTTTTTGGGACCGCCAAGAGCAGCTGGTCCATAGACCTCAGCACCCTTGAGGGAACATATGGAGTCAGCAGCTCAGATATGTACGGTGGTGCTGATCCAATAAAGGTTTTAAAAATAGAAAATAAAATCTTAAAATAGATCCTAAAACGAACGGGGAGCCAGTGGAGGGAGGCCAGGACGGGGGAAATGTGCTCGCGTTTGTGAGTACCTATTAAAAGACGAGCTGCAGCATTTTGGATCAACTGCAGCAAGGGAAGCATTGCTAAGGCCAACATAAAGTGCACTACAGTAGTCCAGACACGTTATGATAAAAGCATGAATAAGATGTTCAGAAATATTAAAAGATAAAGCAGATTTGACCTTGGATAAAAGCCTCAACTGGTAAAAACTAACTTTAATGAATTTATCTGATGATCTAGTTTAAAATCACAGTCCAGTTTGACACCAAGGTTTGTCACTGAGGGTTTAACATACGGCTTCAGAGGGCCCAGATCCAGTGAAGGAGCAGCACAGACAGCACTAGGTCTGAACACAATGACCTCAGTTTTATTTTCATTAAAATTTAAAACATTGAAGTCCATCCATGCTTTGATGTCCTTTAGTGATTTAGGGGAACTGACATCATTTCTTAAATGTCCTTAAAAGTCCATTGAATGGACATCTATAGAATGAAACCAGTCTACTGTCCTCCCTGCCATGAAGATTTGTTCAAATTGCATCTAAATAAGTGTTTCCCTGTGTCTTTTTAAGGAAAACTCTGCACATACACATATTTTTAATCAAATATCATTAGGCTGTTGCTGTTAGGTTGTTAGCAATTCCCATTCATCACTCAGAAACGATCATACAAAGGATGAAAAAAGAAAAAACAGAACAGATGCCAAACTTTGTAAATAAGTGTAAGCCTCAAGTAGCTACAAATGGGAAAGGGGAAATAAATGTCTTGTAACATAAATTTTAGCTGTTAAGGTGACTGTCCTCAACATCATTAAAATGTGTTTTGTATTCGTTATTTTTTGAGTGATTTATTTTAGTTTCAGTCACTCCTTTACTCTTCCTTTTTTTTCACTCAGATACAATCTCAAGATTTGTTTTTCTTCATATTATAACTACAAACAGGTCATAAGGTCTTTTAATTTGGAATAGTTCCATGTACTACATCAGTACGTAAGATGTGGATGGAGAACAGATTCACTTCTTGACCGTCTTGTCTTTGGAGTCAAATTATTAATAATTTGAAAGTCTGGGCCTGGAGCCATCAGACGTGAATAAGAAAATTTCTCTTTATCTGCAGTTGTAATGAAGAATATCAGAATAAGTAGTGCCCCCTGCTGGCTAATGTTTTTTTTTTGTTTGTTTGTTTTTTAGTTAAGCAGGGTAAAAACCTCTGTGGAACCATGGCCACTAAGTGTTGACTAAATGTTTAATATTTATGTGTGGGGAAGTTCCCAAATTGCGAGGGGGCATGGTCTGTTAAGATAATAAGTATGTTTATCATTTTTATAATCTTAACTGCCAGTCTATAACCAAATAACTGGAAACCCATGAAAATACTGACATTAGCATGCAGACACATGCTGTACCGGGATATTTAATAAAAGAGTGGATTATGCCTGTGGCGTCCCACTGATTTCACAGCTCATTCCTTTCTGATGTGTGGTAACTGCAGTGGAAAATTACAGAGACATGCATGCTGTGCAGCAAGGCCAGACAGTCGTGTTGTTGGATTAAATGTCATTGTTTTAGGGATTTAACATGTCAGTATGGTTGATTTTGCAGAATCTATAGTATGCTATACAAGGTGTGCTTGTGTTTATGCTATTAAAATATGTGTTCCCTGTCTTATTATGATGAACAAGTGTGTAATAGTCCTCATGTCATGGGTCACACCCAGCAAGAATAAACACCGAGTCCATCCAAATCACAGAATGATATTTCTCACTTCTGTTCTGTGTTGTGACTCTACGTTGCAGATAGGTTTGGATTTGTCCCTGAGCAGCTGTAGAAATGTTTGAAATTTCTGCTGCCGTCAATACTGTGTCGCTTCTGTTGTATAAATGAGTTTAGTTTGTGGTACTTATAGCATTGGAAAAAAATGCAACTATATGTTTAGACCAAAATCAGCTGTTTCCAGAAACTGTGCTTCTCTTTTTCTGGATACCTCTGAGAGCTCACTGGAATTCAATATGTCATTAACACAATGTGTTTTATTGGCTGAAGAATCTCTGTCTGTTTGCCCATGAACTGCTCCTACATGATAAGGAGCAGAGGAACCAATTGGCACACAAGTACATCTTGGGCCCCTGAAGGTTCTTATCTATATCAGATATTATGATCTTATCATGTTGCCTGGCAACCACATACCAGCAGGCTAAAAGGACCCATTTGTAGTGTTTATGCATCTACAACACTTTTTAAAAGCATAGTATCGTTTTAATTTCACAGCAATAACATCAAATTTATATCCACAATTTTATTTATGCATGATAGTCATTATGTTGCCCAGCAACCACTTAACAACAGACTAAAAACAAAGACCAAACAATACTATGCACTAGTAAGATAAATATAAGGATCATTTTTGAACTGTGAATCGTGCAGAGCTGCTCTAAGGATGTCTCAGAATAGAAACATGGAGTTTGGAATGAGCACAGTAGATTCCCTTTATCAGTCTATTTTCAGAGGGAAGAGCTTTTATTTTCTTAATTTAATTTTGAATTGAAATATAAATAAATATAATAAATGTGTCTTCTGGATCCTCATTTTTACTTCTCTTTTATTATAAAATCCAAAACAGATTACAGATTTCAGTATCAGCAAACCCACATTAAAAAATGGTAATGACGTATATTTGCCCATATACATGTTTCCTTACACTTTATGCTGATAGTATAAATATTTCTTTCTTCACGTTTAATGGAACTTCTTGAACATTCAGGCTTTCAGCTGGTGGACCTTTGTGCAGTTTGTGTAAATAAATAATCAAATACCAGTCAGATAAATAAATCAAGACAAATAAAGCAAAATATCTAAACATAATTCATGAGAAAAAGCATCAGTAAAGCTCTGTAAAACCTAATCAAGTGGCCACATAAAATCATGTGAGCATTGGTCACCAAGCATAAAGGTTCTGTGTGGAACAGCTTTTAGAAATTTACATTATGTTTGTGAAATTTACCAAATACAAATGCAGGACTTGCCACATAACTCAGGGGGTTATTATGCATTTGAACTGTTAAAGAATGCCCAGTCTTGCTGTAAAAAAAAAATAAAAAATCCCTCCAAAACACAGGTGAGGACCAGTGACAAATTAAATGCAGCAGAAAAAGTGGAATGTCGGGCATAAACATGATGCATTCACAGTAGCTCGTACATGAAAGTTGCAACTGAAAACACATCTGTTCATTTTGTAATAATCAGGATGAAAATGTCTCACATGTGATTTTGAATTGTTCTACAGAGAAAGTTTCGGTTAGTCAACCTTGAGTTCATCCAGACATGTCACTGTAGGTTTCCCTTTTTGTTTTAAGGATTTGTTCTTTTTTATTTTAAGAAGGAAATTTATATGTTGTGGATATTTCATAAAGTCAGTAAATATATAGGGATTTTGATATATCAATAACATAAAATGCTAAATGAATATTTAAGCCGTGAAAACTGACAAGATAGATTTTTTTTTCTTTTATAACATTTTCACCTCCAGTCACAGTTCGGTCAGCCACAAAAATACTTTGAAAAATATTTTGATTTGAGTTTTAAAAAAACCAAAAAAACCAAACGCATTTTCAACAGCGTTAACCACGTGTGACAGAGCCTGTTTGACAGAGAGTTTTGAAAGCACACCCGGTGAGCCTTTTAGTTGCTTTTTCTTTGATATATATTTTTTTCCTATTCTAGAGATTGGAGTTTCCGATTTCCCAGCGGCTTCGAAAGAGGCAAAAGATTACGTAGCCACTGTGACCCGGAAGTGGTATCAACAAATCCTTCCTGCATCAAGACCGGCAAGATGGCGGCGGACACGCAGGTTTGTGTGGCAGGTTTTTAATGATCTACTTTGATGATAGCAGCTCGGCGAGGTAGGAACGAAAAAGGCGACACCTCGAGAGCCGCTTTTCTAAACGTCGTGGCGTGTTTCGGCGTTTGAAACTGTAGCAGAGCTCGTCAGTAGCTGATTAGCAGGCTGTTAGCTTTGTGCTACGGCGCATCAGGTGTGACTGATGAGGCTGAGCTGCTGCAGCTGACGACTACAGAGGGGTGCTCTGCGTTTACCGGCTCTAAACCGATTCGTTCACTCGCCACCGTGTCGCTCAGCCTACCTTTCTGCCCCACGTGACCATAAACAGCTTGTATTTTAGCTTTTAGACCAGACTGTTGCAATTTTTCCTGCTAAATGTGTGTGTTGCTTCAGGTTTCAGACACGCTGAAGAAATTTGCTGTCAAAGTGACTACAGCCAGCGTGAAAGAGCGCAAGGAGATATTCGGCGGCCTGAGACAGTGTATAAAGGGCAAAGGTGAGGGATTATGTCTTATTTTCTTCTCTGCAGAGTTAGTTTACAGAAAGTCTTCAGCAAACATTAACGGGCTGTGAAAATTTTGTTTCAGAGTTACCAGAGCCTGCAGTTAAAGGACTATGCAAGCTCTTCTGCCTCACTCCGCACAGATATCGGTGGGTTTATCAAGTCAGCTGTAACAATGAAGAAATATCTTGACACACAGATGTAATCAGAGTTTCTTTTTTATCCTCCTCAGGGATGCTGCATCACGCAGAGAGCTGCTCTCTATCATTGGCCAGCTGGCTGAGAGTCAGCCTGACGTCCTGGTAACCAGCCTCCTCCACTGCCTGCTCAACAGTGGAGTCATCAGCAAAACTGGAGAGCCCAGGTAATGGCCTGAACTTCAGGGTGCAGCTTTGTTTTTAGCTTTAAGGTTTGCAGATGTTCCCCATTAATAAATTCCTGTTTTTACAGACTTATGGAAGAGAATGGACAGATGCAGAGCAGTCAGCATTAAATGGCTTTATTCTTTCACTTTGTGTTTGAGAGGCAGAGTAAACAAGATTTGTATAGGGTCTTTAATTATAATGATGTGGGTGCATTATTTTATAGAGTACCAAACAGATATACAGCATTCAGCCAGTGTTCAGGCTCCACAATGACAAAAGCTTTCACTCAAGATTGCTCTATTTTTTCCTGTATCCATCTTTCCCTGAATGTTGATTGGTCTCCCTGTCACAGAAAAACAGCCCTGCAGCATGTTCGGGTCCAAAGACATGCATGTTTGGTTAATTGGCTGCACGTGTGAATAAATGTCTGTCTCTGTGATGGACTAACAACCTGAGCGGGGTGTACCCCACCTCTTGCCCTGTGACAGCTGGGATAGGCTTCAGCCCCCCATGACCTTGGATTGGATAAGTGATTAAGAAAATGAACTTATGGATGGACTTTACCATAAAGACTTATTGGGTGGAGTGCTGTTGTTGCTCTCCAAGGTTCTCCCATCTCCATTCATGTGTGGAAAACTTGAAAAGAGCTTACATTTTTCTGAATGGACTGTAGTTAGATAAAAAAAGAGCTTTTCTGTCTAGGATCCTTTCTTTGTTTACATATTATCATCATTGTTTCACATGTTTCCTTCATTGTATTTGCAGTAATGGCACAGGCTCTGCCGCCTTCATAGGCCTCTCTTGGACCTGCCTTTTAGTGTCCAGTGTGTTTTCTGCCCCAGAGAAAAGAGAGGGACCTGTCTGGAAGAAAATGGTCAGTGAAAGCACCTTTTCTTTTGGCTTTTTATGATAAATGCCATTACTTAGAGAAAGGATGTTTGTCACTCATAGGGACATTAGGTTAGTTGTCAGTGGAAATGGCTAATGGAGTTAGTAAATTTTGTCAACAGGATTTGCCCACATCAGACCAGGTTTTATTTTGATTGTTGGTGTCACCTCTGGGTATTCTGCCCTCTCTTTTAGGTGGAGGTTCAGAGCCTTCTTGTGGCGGAGGTGGTGGGTGGAGCCAAGGCCACAGCTAAGAAGTCAAGCCTCAAGAATCTCAGTCACCTGTGGAAGGAAGTGAGTTGGAGCATGCTTGTAGTATGACTCACATAAAGATGATATAACTTGTTTTTTTTCCCCCACTTTCATCTGTCATTCACTTTAATTAAAGTTGCATTGCAGTAAATTCAGAACCACTAGATGCACATCGACCAGCACACAAAGTCAGAGTGCATAGGTTGGCTAAATAACATAAACAAATCTGTGTGGTTTTAATTATTATGCAAGCAAAGCTAATTTCATTAGCTGAGCATGCAGAAGTAGAAATTTTACTTTGCTAACCTGTCAGATCACTTACGTAAAGGTGTTTGGATGTCATGTTCCAGATAATTATGTGTTCACTGGTTCTTACCTTTGTACTGCTGAAGCATTTTTATGTGATGTTAGCTACATGTATTTAACACTGTTGCAAAAACCTGGCCTCGTCTTATTCCATATTCAGAATCATATTTAGACTGTCTCACTGTCTGTGTTAAACAGCAAATTAACTGTAAGTTAAGAGAACAGAGAAAATATCTGACCTGTTTTTAAGTCTTTCAGCTTTTGGTTGCACAATTTTTGAACATTTAGCCAGCAGAGAGCGTGATGTTGGCATTTGATATTTGACTGTATCAGTCTGTCTCTAGTAAATAATTAGATTAACAGGAAATAATAATGTATCATCATCTGTTGTAGAACCAGCTACAGTAACACATCATTATGAAAAAGAGAAGGAAAAATGTTTTATTGTAAAGATGTATCCATATGATGGATTCTAGTCTGTGAACTGATCACAGCTGTAATGCACACAGGAATTCTGGGTATTTCTCACAGTCATTTCTCTTCACCAGAACCCTGGACTGGTTGACCAGTACATCAGCACTCTGTTGACTCTGGAGCAGAGCCCTACGACTCTGGCTATGCTGGGGGTGTGTTTCGACTTCTGCTCTGCTCAAAAAGACAACGCTACCATAGAAAAACATAAGGTGAGTGTTTTTACTTATTTATTCTCAGTTTTTAATGGCTGTTCCCGTTGTCTTTTTGTGCCCTGATGTTATTTGTCTGCTGTTTTCAGAGTGTGCTGTTGGACCTGTACGTAAAATCAGTCCTCATGAGCAAGACGAAACCACAACAGCATATTTTGGACAAAAGCACCTCCTTACTGCGTCACGTGTCTCACTCTGAGTTCAAGGAGATGCTGCTCCCTACCCTTCAGAAGACAATGCTGCGCAGCCCAGAGAATGCCATGCAGAGTGAGCCGCTTTTAGCTTTTGGTCATTGTCTTTACCATTGTCTTAACCTGTTTGAGGCTCATGCAGTAAATCAAAATACTCTTTGGTGTCTTTGCAGCCGTTTCCTGCCTGCTGTCTGCTGTAACGCTCGACCTCAGTCAGTATGCCATGGATATCGGAAAGGCACTTGCAAGTAAGGCCTTAACTGGTGCTCTTCATTTCTTCTGCAACATATTTTTTAAAGCATATGCTTGGCCTGCGTGATGCTATGCTTTAGTAATGGTTGTGCTTTGTGTTCCAGGCCAGCTGAAAGCTAATAACGCCCAGCTGATGGAGGGAGCGGTCCAGGCTATGCAGAACTTGGCCCAGCAGTGCAGCGACCCCACAGCTGTGCAGGATATCGTCACGCATCTCTTCAAGATACTCGGAGGTGAACTAACTGTTTTCCAATTAATCTGCAACATTGACTTGATTTTTTTTTTTTTTTTTTTACTTTGCTGAGCTGAAGCAGAATTGTTGTGGTTGCAGGTTCTGAAGGAAAGCTCACAGTTGTTGCCCAGAAGATGAGTGTGTTGTCAGGTAAGCAGCCTTTCAAACACTGTATATTTATAAACCCACCTGTTATACATTAGAAAGGAATGGCAACCATTTGTTGTAAATGTTGTAGGGATTGCCAGCTGCAGCCATCATGCCGTGTCAGGAACCTCCAACCAGACTCTGAGCTCTGCAGTCACTGTGATGTTCATCCCCTATTTACAACAAGAAGGTAACACTCTTCTTCTTCACGTTCCTCTCAGAGTCCTGTGTCTTTGTGAGCTCAAAATATAAAGCCATGGTGTAAAACGTTCCACTTTAGTCCTGACTTTTCTTTCTTTCGTTTAGTCCATGAGGGCACCTTGGTGCATGCAGTGTCTGTCCTCTCCCAGTGGAGCAGCCGCCTCACGGTGGAAGTTCCCGCCGCTTTGCTGGATTGGTTCAAGAAGGCGTTCACCCTGAAGACCTCCACCTCTCTGGTTCGACATGCCTACCTTCAAGCCATGCTGGGGGCCTTCAAAGGTCAGTCAGACACAAGGAGACATTACGCTACATTTCAAACATGCAGCTCCTTAAACTGAAGTCAAACCTTTCTTTTTCCTGCTGTCCAGGTGACACTCTGGCCCAAGGCTCAGACCTCATGCCCTTGCTGCTTCAAACAGTTGAGAAGGCTGTGGCACAAAACTCCCAGCATGCTCTGCTTGCAGAAGGGGTGGCGGCATCTGTTCTTTTGAGTCGACTGGCTCTGCTGGAGACACAAACAGGTGAGGCTTTTGTTCCAGCAATTACTTTTTGTCACTTATGGAGCCCACAAGAGAACTCAAGAATAGGAAGTCATTGAGGGTGTTTTTGTCCCTGCAGAGGCTAAATTCACCAGCTTTTGGAACCTGATCTTGGATGAGAAGAAGCCATTATTCACTACAGAGAAGTTCCTCTCTCAGAGCAGTGAAGAAAGTAAGACCATTTAAAATGTGCTGTATTGTACAGTTTATAATTGCTTATAAGTGTTTAAAAAATGTCTTGTTTCTGTTCTGCACTCTGTCTCTAGCTCTGCTCACAGTGCTGCTGCTCTGTGAACGGCTGTTTTTGGACCATGCCCACAGGCTGAACACCAGCAAAACACAGTGAGTCTGTTGTTTATTTAAACCTTTACAGAACTTTGGAAAATAAAAGTCTTGAAGCGCACATGTTCTCAATTCAATGAATGTGTACACCAGCAGCTGCTCATCTCCAGAAATTGAC
Organism: Paratilapia polleni; assembly: GCA_015106735.1. Taxonomy (NCBI): domain Eukaryota; kingdom Metazoa; phylum Chordata; class Actinopteri; order Cichliformes; family Cichlidae; genus Paratilapia; species Paratilapia polleni. The sequence continues at coordinate 1,035 of VUQI01055485.1, read as the reverse complement.
CCAACACTACAATATGTTCTCTTCACTTATAGCTTGTAATTAAAAGCTGACAACCAAGGAGGTTTCTGTATTGTTAATACTGACATCACAGCAGAAAAGGTCATGCATAAATATACTGTCCTCATCAGGCTTGTGCCCTTTTTTGTGTTATTTTCACAAATCAGCTCTTTGAAGGAACTGAATAGGTTCATTTACTACTTAAAATTAGAGCCTGTCTAAACCTTTTTTTTTTTTTTTTTTCTTTTTTAATTTTTTTTTTTTTTTTTTTTTTTTTTTTTGCTTATCCAGAATTAAATTCTAATAGAGAAAAGTATAGAGCAATAACGAATTATGCACCTTTTAGAAAGGCGTGGAATATAATGAAGTGATTATTAGTGCAGTTTTCAACAAAAACATTGATATAGACATGCTTTCTGTTTATGTAGAGTAATTTAAGATTACATTGTGCTTTTGATGTTCAATATCCCTGTCCACGGTTCTGAAGGGATATTTCTGCATACAGGCATCCGGCAGACACAGAGAAACTACACTTAGCACAAAAAGTAAGGAAATCTGTGTTTGGTCGATTATTTCTTTGTTGTAATAATGCTTCATGGCAGTAAATGTCATACCGTTAGAAAGTCTCTTTATTTCCCTTTAAATGGTGCCACATTTATAAGGAAAATGCATTTGTGGGTTGAGCAGCAGAGCTGAGTATGTGGGTTGTGCCCATGAAGAACTTGCCAAATCTTTTCTGCCAATGCCAAACAGCTTATTCTGCTACTGACTCTTGTTTGGTGTCGTTTATTCGATTGGGTGAGTAAAGTCTGAAGAAACAAGACATATTGGCAATTCAACAGTTTATTCATTTAACAAACAGGGGCCTCAGTAGCATGTGGAAGAACCATACACAGCCACAACAGCCTGGCACCTCCTCCTCATGCTGGTCACCAGCTTGGTCACACACTGCTGTGGGATGGCATCCCATTCTTCAACCAGCATTTGTCGCAAGTCAGCCAATGTGGTTGTGTTGGTCACTCTGGCACAAACAGCCAT
>VUQI01055484.1:0-21589 GCA_015106735.1 Paratilapia polleni | reverse complement strand
AAAAAAAAAAAAAAAGCCACATAACACATGCACAACAATCAAAGTCCAAAACAATACTACTGAAATAACAATCACAACACTTCTAAATTATACTCACCAAGATAAAATACTGTATTACACTGTAAAAATGTACAGTAACTTGGTGTAAATATTTATTTTCTTAGTGGCATCAGTTATTCCCTATTCAAAGAACTATACATTACTCTACAAATTTCCCTGTATTTTTTACAGCTGTTACAGTGTAATGATCTAAAGACTTTTTCTGCTTGCACCTACTTAAGTTTGACATTTGTGATTTTGATTAAAATGTCTCAATAACACCTGGATGGATTGCCATGAAATTTGTTACAGACATTCGTTTTCCCAGTCAGATCTAATTTTGATCTCCTGGCTTTTACTTTTAGTACAATCCAATCAAAACTGCAATTTGTTTGCCTTAGTTGATGACCAAATACCTGAAAACTAATCACAGCCCTTCAGCCTCAGCTGTGCTTTGTGTTAACTGCAATTAGTAAATGTTACCATGGTAACACACACACACTTTATTATAGAGTTTATTATAGATAGAGTGATAAAGTTAATATTTGCTCATGTATATTCTCACAAATAACTAACTTTCTAATATTTATATTAATCTATCTTTACATGGATTGGTAATACAGCGTGTGATATGGTGCACTGTAGTCTACCAAGTTATCTGTCTGCCATTGGTTTGTTCATGTAAAAAAAATGTGATGATGTTGGCTTCAAAAGCTAGAACCCCACGACTCCTTCACTTGCATGCACAGTCTATGTCTCAGACAATTGCTTGGCAGGAACGAACATACTCACAATGCCCTCAGTTACTGTGTGTGCGTGCTCTCCATACACTGCGAACTTTTGAACCAGCTCTTGACCACAGCTTGAAGGGAGTAGAGACAATGGTTAGTAAACATGCTGAAATGAATGAAGGGATTAGGTATTAAATGACAGGATGTGCTTAAAGAGGAACAGGTGGTACTTGAGAAAGGGCCAGCTAAGCCTTGCAGGAGTGGAACATCATGCATCTCCTTGCGGCTTTTTCCCCATTTTCTTCATTTTCATGCTCTGTCTCTATTGCTCTCTATCTTTCACACTTGTCTCTGGTTGCTCATCTCTTCCTGTTCATTTCCCTGCTTTTCTAAAGCCTTGTCTCTCCGTTCTCTATCTCTATTGTCCACTTCTGCACAACCAGAGAAGCCTGCTCCTTAACTCAAGCCTCAGACTATTGACATTCATTAGATTGGACATTCCGGTCCAGCCCCATTCATATGTACAGTAAGCAAAGGGACAAAAGCCTCCCCACATACTACAGAGCCCATCCCCCATGCAAAGGGTTACAGAGGTGCTGGCTGAATCAGTGGTTTTACTACAAGCAAAGAGACTGCACTTAAAAACCCCAATTAACTTTGCAACATAGTCTCCACTCGCCACAAAAAATTTGGTAACATTTTATAATATAACCCAGAATTTATACTAAAATGTATTGTCATGTCACTTGAACAGCTGTATCATAGCATTTTGCACTTTTGCCAATTATTCTATGTGTTACTGTGACAGTATTCAAATCTAATCAAATCTGTGGCATCATTTCCATATGATTTTAAGTTCTCATATCAGCCAAACTTGCAATCATCTTTCATAATTCCGTCCATCAAACTTTGAAACAACAACGACTAAATGTGCCAGATATGGCTTTAGCTTCATATGTTCCCATGAGTAAATCTGATTTGGCACTGTTATTTAACATGTTAGACTAAAGTTAATCCTCCTTGTTTTCTTGCAGGATCCCAAAAAAGCATGAGACCCCCTGGTTTTCCAGAGTTGCATTTTGGGTAGGAGAGGAAAGCTCCTCTCATCGGGGTGGTAATGAGTTTCTGAGCTCACATTTGTCAACATAGTAAATCCACATCTTATATCTGAAGCCCAGCACCCTCTCACATGAGGGAAGCAACACAGCCTCAAATAAATCCAGTGACAAATATAAAACACTACAAGATAGAAATATACAGACAAGAAAAGAGAAGTGCAAGATAAGCAGTGCAAATTGAAAAAGGAGTATTAAATGCCCTAAGAGACATACTGAAATAACTGTGATGAAGAGATAAAACAGACTGCTTGATGGGGTATTATGTGCTGTGAGCATGGAGACAGACTGGGAAGGGCTGGTGTGTATTGCATTTTGAGATTACCTCATGCAAACGTAAGAAGAGAACCCATCCTCCATCTGTGACCCAGTGTGAACCAAATCGAAGTTTAATTACAGTAGTACCTGTCTGTGGCACGCCCTTTGTTGTTCTTAATTATTTTTCTGCTCTCAGTCACGTTTGTTTGCAATGTTTACCTTGTTTTACAGATGTCACATTGTCGCAGAATTGTTAATTTGATGAATTTGATGTTTGGGATTCCTTTTTTTCCTTAATCTCTTTTTTTGGACTGTTATAGAGATGGAGATGTGAGTGGACTGTTAGTCACATGAGATGCATGTTAGCAGAAGAAATAAAGTGTGCAGTGACTTAATGTATAATAAGATCACTGTAACTATAAAAAGCAGCTCAGAGGCATGCATTCTCTGCACCGTTTACCTGTCCTAGTACTGAGAGTAGATCAGCATTACACATGCACCTATTTATATCTCCCAGAACATTGACAAGCATGTTCTGCTGGAAATTGGTTTAGAAAGTGTGAGGAAAAGCTATATTTATTTAAGTACCTTCATTGCTTTGATACTACTTCTATCAAGACGTTGATAAAAGCACACGGTATTTAAAAAAAACTGTACTGGTTAACACCTCTGTTGAGACCTTTTACTGTCAGGTGTGGTTTAGGATGACAATGTCTAATCTTGATTAGATGTGATCATTTGCCCGTGTGTTCACACGTATGTGATGTCAGAGTCAGAGTAAAGTCTTTGCAATGAGATCCCACATGACAGCTGTAGCCCAGTTCAGTTCAGTGCGACTTGACCCCTATCCACTGGGAGTTTTTCTCCTATGTGTACTCAACTTTAAACCCTATAAAATATCATGTGCAGACCCTATTTGCAGGTGTTTGCCTGCACACCTGCTGCTTAGCTTGCTGCTTTCAATTCAACCCCCAGTGGTTTCATCACCTTGGTGAATTATTTTCACCCAGTACCCAAGCATAAGATACATTCACATTTAAGATACTGATTCTACAAAACTACCCAGTACTTATTTTGAAAGTACAAGCTTTGCAGGAAAGGGGTTTGCAGTAGACAGCCAGATTTGCCCTTTTGCCACAGACTCAAACAATGAGTTAACAGAAAGTAACTGGCTGACATGTTGGACATGGAGAAACACAATGAAGAAAGCCCAGAGACAGCAAGCATAAAACAAGACCCCTGACCTCTTTATTATGAGGAGATGCTCCCTCAGAGATGAGCCGGTACTACAGCTGGAAAGGTCGTCGAGCACACAAGGTCAAGCCGATGCGATCCTGCTATACTCAACATCAAAGACAAGTCCAGCTCCTGTCATGCTCTCTCTGAGCTGGGTTGAAAACAACAGCGCTAATCCCCCCGACCACTTGCTGACACTCTTACAAAGAGGACAGAGGTCAGCTGGATGTACAAACCCTAACAAGCTGTTTCGATTGTTGCAACTTTCTAGACTTAAAATGCTGACTTTGATGTGCATGGGTTTTTTTGCCCTTTGTGTTATTGTGTTAAATGAATAGAAGAAGAGTGCTGTTGAATTTTTATATGCTATTTACCAAGCATTTCTATTTTTAAAAATGCATTTTTTTTTCTGTGAAGGTTAAGTGAACATTTCTAGTTAAAGGAGAATGAGAGTCTTACTAAATAAATGATTCATGAGCCAAAATAACGGTCTCCATAGTGATTGGATTTGCAGGGAATACATCAAAGTAAAATTTGATCAAATGCTGAAAATGTTTGTTAGCTCTATAAGCTTCTTAGTTGTGAACTTTAAGGTCACAGCGGCTTCCTGATGGGAGAAAACATTATCAAATATGGTCACGGTAAAGACAGCTGATGTTTATAAGTGCTGCCTACCTTCATTCATGCCCTTTTCCTCACCCCATCTCTGAAAGAATTTTAATGGAAAGATACCGAAGCAGATTTTAGAAATGAGATTATTGGGCAACTTTGTGCAGCTGCCCTCTGTCTAAGCTTCTCATGACAGCTCAGAAATGAGGAGCTTCTTATCATCTGTCATTACTTCTAAATCCCATGTGCCCCTTGCTATATACACTAACTGCTTTAAAACTGCACGTCTCTCCACAGAAACCTGAACCTCTGCAACTCCCATCATCTAAATGTGTGTTTGTGAAACTCTAGGAGCGGGAGTGTGTGTTTCAGTACTTCATTTTAAGTATTTGCTTACATTTAAACGAATGCAGCTGATAAGTTGAACTCTGTAATTAAACATGACCGGCTGGTTTGATTGTTGAAGCTGCGACTTATTAAACCCACAGCTGGGCAGAATCAGGAAAGCAGATAAGGAGCTATCTATGCTAAACTGGTCAGCCACAGTGGGATGTTTGTGAGGATTAAGTGGAGACTTTTCCAACATGACTGATAATAAAGAGCCAGCAGAAGAAGAAGGAAGTTGCCAGATGGTGATTTTAATACCACAACTTGAACTGATCAGCTAATGGCACACACTCGGTGGTATTGTTAGCTGTCTAAATATATTTGAGAAAAAGAGGATGCAAAATCTCCCAGTGTACATTAAATATCAGTTTATTCAAATAAGATAAAGGTGGATAATTACAAACAATGAGCAAAGTGAAAGAAAAATAGAAAATAAACAAGATTTATTTCTCAAGTACCGGCAATTATATGAGAGAGAAATCAAACTGTCCAATGCAGCCACAAGCTATGAGAAAATTTAATTACAATACATATTTAAAAAATTAAGTGTAAGGGTGATCATTTTTTTATACATGCTTTTATACAATGATTTTTTTTTTTACACTTTTGGGTTCGAACATTGTATTTTCCTACTTTATTCTCTCATTTTAACTAAACAGTGCACAAATGCAATGTGGCTAGAATTATGGGTTTTCTTACAAGAGACTACATTAGATCTTAACAATTTTGGGAGGCATTTCCCACAGCTCTCTGTGTTTCCCTAGGAATTCTCATTGTGCCTTGGGGAGCTCTTCTACACCAGGGTCATGACCTTTAAGGAGGCTGGCTGGAACCTACGAATCTTCTTCTTCAGGGCTCGGGAAGCTTTGATGCGGCAGGCTGTGGGCTCAGGGCAGGGTGGGAGCTGCTTGAGGGGCCTTCCAGCTGCGGTGGGTCCCAGTGCAGCCTCAGCCCACACCATACTTCCCTCCTCTTCGTGGCTGTCCGCCTGGTCTCCCTCATACAGGGACAGGCTGCTGTCAGAGTCTGAGAAGGATTGGAAGCTTTGGCTGGACTCGCTGTCTCCAAAGCGATTGGTTGTGTTATCACTCATCTCTCCCTCGCTGCTTTCAGCAATGGTGGAGTGAAACAGTGAGGCGCATTCAGCTGAATACTCAGACTCACATCTGGGAGGGTAGTGACTGGACACGTGAAAGGGTGCTGGAGGGTATCTGGCATTAAGACTGTGGAGGAAAGAACTAGAAGATATGGAGGACTGCAAGGGGTGTGCAGGTCTTATCCACTGGCCTGGCTTAGCACTCATACTCCGGACCATTTGCATGCTCCCTGGTGCCAGAGCATGGGGCTCCTTTGACCTCTGACGCTGAGCACACGAGGCCTGGAACATATCCACATCAGAGGGCCATTTGGCAGTTGTCTGCCTCTTCTTCCTCTGCTCCACAGGCTGCTCATACTCCAGGCACTGCAGTCTGAAGCTTTTGCTGGACTTCATGACAGCATGGCTGGGATGTGGCTTTGGGTGCACCTTGTGGGTGCACATGAGTCCAGGACTGTAGAGACTGGAGTCTGAGCCTGAACCCTGTCTGTGTTCCTCTGTGTGACAGGTGGGATTTTTCTGGGTCACTTTTCCCTTTCCCGATCTTCTCTGCTCTCCCTTTCTTCCAGTGCTCATCTCTCTGGCCCTCTCACCGGAAGAGTCGAAGTTTTGGTGCCTCACAGCTCGAGGCTTCTCACTGTTTTTTCTTTTGAGTTTCACAGCTTTGGTTTTATGGTCTGCCTGCCTAACCTTGACCTTCTGAGATCCAGCAGGGACAAATTTGGCATGGACAAACTCAGGTGAAGCTGCTTGACTACTGTACACCTCCAAGCCTTGACTCTCCTCTGTGCTAGAGCTATGGGCCATCACTGGTCTTTGCTTGTGATCCTTCCTATCTTGTGGCCTTGACTCTGGATTATCTCCACATCGTTTGTCAGAAAGGCTCTTTGCTATACTGCCACACTCTCCTTGTGGTTTATCATTTTTCTTCAGTGATGAATAGGTGACCTCATCAGAGCTGTACTCCATTGTGGCAACAGGATAGGAGTACTGCTGTGGAACCTGTGGGCCTCTCACCAACTGTTTGTGGTGTGTGTTATCAGCTAACTCTTGGCTGGAGTATGTCATACAGTGTCTCTTCTGGGTGCTATCTAGTGGGATGATATTTGTGGTCTTGGCTGGAGGAGGCTGCAGCATAGGCACCTGTTTCTGAGACACTTCAGAAAACACGGTTTTAACTTCAGTGGGTTTCCTGTAATAGTCACTGTGTTTCTCCAGAGTTTGAGTTCCGGTATCACTCTGGATTTTGCTCAAGCTGCGCTGCAGAAGCTTGTCAATGTAACCCAATGTCTTGGTCTCACAACCTTTTTGGAGGGTTTCATAACTGTTTATTGGGGGTCCTTGGCCCTCTAGTAGTCCATGCATGCTTGTTTCACCCCCATGGGAAAAGATCGGGCTCTGGAGAGCCACAGCGTGCAGAGGGCTGGGGTAGTGGTACTTCTCCGTCCCCGTGCGGGATTCCAGATTGCGCTGAAACTTGGGGTCCACTGTGGTAGTCTTAAGGTTCGGGCACATTGGGGGTTTCTTTGAATCTGCTGATTTGTAGTAGCCTGGAACCTGAGCCATCATCCTATCAAGATCACCTGATGAAAACAAAAACAGTCGTTAAGTTTTCACGCCAAGGCTCTTTTACGACAAGAAAGACTGTCTTAATGAAAGATTGAGAGACGTGATTACCAGTTGACACAGGTCTTGGCCGGGCCTGTTCAGCGCCTGTAGTGCTTGCTCGGATCCTGCTGCTGCCCAAATGGAGGCCTGTGCCTCGCGGAGGGTTAGGCTGGGTAGTGCTCTCATCAGCAGAACGTCTGCGGCATACATCAACTTGTGGTGGAGGGCTAAGGTGACAAGTAGGAGGGCTCATGGGAGTGAGGAGAAGGCTTGTTTGAGAAGATGACAGGCTCTCACTGTACACAGAATTGCAGGAGTTGGACAGGGAGCAAGAGCCGCCATCGCTGAGCTCATAGAAACCTTCAAAGACAAGGAACAATTGCACATGAGTATTTTCTCAGTATTTAATATCATGTGCAGTAGGTAGGGTGTATGCTTTTTATATAGTATGCCTACACACCTGAACTTGGCCTGCTGTCACTTTCCAGCTGCTCCGTGGAGGCCTTGCTCACATCCAGCTTCAGCTCACTGATCTGCTGGTCCAGGTGCTGCAAGTGAGTCTTCAGTCCTACATCCTGTTTCCGAAGACGAGACTGAAAAGCAGAGAACACATACAACTTTGGTCAAAACCCCAAAGTGTGAGTGGTGCAACCTACAACAAAGATCAAATCTTATCAGATTTCAGAAAGGCAGGAGTTCAAGATTCAGAAGTTATGCAGTAAAACTCCCCGTGCAAACACACTATTACACAGAGTTTCTTTGTGCAAGTCTAAGAACAGGAAAATTGGTCATGAAAAGCAAAATATAAGTCAGTAATGCTATAATAATTCCATTAAGATTAGGTCTGTTATGTAGATAAAAGAAGCTCTAATGTAGAGCCATCAGAAAAACAAAAGCGACTCAGCTGTGGCTGATGATTAACCCCAGCAGGACATGGGGGAGCACGGAAGAAGCAGTGGTGGGTAACTCATTTCTCCCCCACAGCGAGGGGCTGGCCATTGTGTAAACTACTACAGGAGGAAAGCTTGGGGGTTGGGGCGAAAAGCTCGTGCAGGATATTTACTGTTACAGTGGTTCTTAAAGGGAAATCTTTGGGGTCACTTCCTGCAAATGCACTATTTAATGAATGCTTCATTCTCTCGTAAAACCATGTCAGAGCATTTGGTTTCTATTTAAACTGGCACCATTTTTAGAAAGCTGTTAGTTGTTATTAGCATGATTGTGAAAGGAAATTTAAACCTTATGTTGCATTTGACCAGTACTACATATCAAGTATAGCACCCTAATCCCTGCACTTCCTCTAAATGCTTATAACAGCAGCCTACATGGAAAAAGCTTGTAATGGAAAACTTCACAGAGCCTGCTGTCTCTACAGCTCCTCTCATGAGACTCTCACTGATTCTTATTCACAGCAAAATTTCCATTTTTTATGTCCTGACATTACTGGTTAATGATTGAGGTTTGACCCCCTGCAGTCCGCGTGCACTACGTGCGCGCGTACACACAACAAAAAAACAACAAAAAAAAAAAAGAAAAGTCCTCCGGGTCCTGCAGTGAACCTTGATTTATGACACCTATCCTACTTCCTACCCCCAGCTGAGGACATAAAAGTGTGTCTGGTAATAATTGAAGGCGGAATGCACATGAGCATCAGCTGACGGAAACATTCACACAAACGACTTTATTCTATAAAAACAAACTGTGAGTTTATTTAAAAAAGTAAATGTGATCTCAGTGCAGCTCTGTAGCATTAAATGAGAGGTGCAATAAAATATTATGACAGAATCAAATTGTTGCATAAGCACAATGCCACAAGAGACATTTCAATTATTCATATTTATGGCTTTTGAATTAAATTACTTCTTACCAGCTGCTGCTTAAGGGCTGTCAGGGTCGCCTCCAGTCGCTGTTCCTCGGCCCCCATGAGCCTTGGAACCTCCGGGTCTGCGTTGACCGAAGTGACCGGTTCCTCTCGGTCCAGTCTCAGCGCCCAGCTCACCATATTGCTCTGTCTGTCCCTGAGAAGCTGCAGCTCCTGCAGCCCTGCCAGCGCAGCCTGCAGCCTCTCTCCGACCCTGCTGCGGTCCACTACGGCTGCAGCGCTCATTATTCCCGTACAAGAGCTCTTCCTGCTCAGCATGCTGAACGAAGAACGCCGCCCGGGCACATCCAGAAACACAGTGCTGTTAAGGAAACCTCCTTGCAGGATAACCGCTTCCCTTCTTCCCGGCTGTTGTTGTCCTGTTTGGATTTTAAACTACCTGTTAGAAAATATTTTGAGTACAGAATACAGACTAAGCTCCTCCCACAGACCAAACGGCCATCCTCCTTATTGGCTCGCAATTTGGTCCCAGTGAACATCTGGTTCTAATCCTCCCCATTCAGCCCTCACTGTCTGTAGCTGCCCAGGCATGCGCAAAGTTCATCTGCATAATACCACAAGACATGACGGACACTTTATTATGCTTTTTCCCTTGTTCTTTTGTTGTTATTAATCTCTGCAGTAGCAGGCTACACAAAGATCCGGAATCAACTTTGTGGACATCTGTAAGCGATTCCAAGTCAAGTAGATGTGTGACTCAACATGGCACGTCTTCCTCTAGTTATGAGACAACTAACCTCCAAAAAAAAGACAAGCATTTAATCCAGTCAGAGGCATGACATTCAACAGATTTGAGGCAGGAGGTCTATACAGTTTCTACAAAGAATGAAGTTTGTCACTATAGTTTTATGCGAAACTTTAAATTGGATAGATCTTGATGACACTTTTTTTTTTTTTTAAGTTTTCTTGTGTATAATACAAACTATCAACTTGTAACTCGTACAAATCAAACTCGTTCATTATCAGTTTTCTATTTTGGGAATGGAGACCTGCAAGAGAATATACAGAAGAGACCGTCCTGAAAATATAGACCAATGAAAGATAAATACCCCCCTCACGTGGTTGAATAGAACAGTACAGTTTATTAAACGTGCGGAGGTCCATTGGTCTCGGTTTGAGCTATGTGCACGTGCCTAGTCAGCTGCCTATGTGATAAGTTAAAAAATAGCCAGCCTAAACTTAAACTGAGAAAATGACCTAAAAACTCGTTTCAGGTCTTTACAAATTAAACAGCATTGTGGTGTGATAACAACTAATAATAATAAAGAATTTAGTTGGTATGTGTTAGATACAAATTTAATTGTTAAGAGCCAACTTGGCAGGAGATACTGCACTTGAGACAAAAGTGTGGATGTGGAGATATGGGAAGATGTATGCAGCAACCAAAAAAATATATAGATATATATATACATCTTTCATCAAAGGGACCTGATATTGTAGGATCTTTACTCTGAAATATAAAGTAACTTCAGGTGACTTTTGTTGTGAATTGAAATAAAATTCAATTGAACTGATCTGAATAACAGGGAATCGAGAAAGTCCTTAGGCGAGATACAATGTAGTTCACGCATGTTTTTAATTGTCGCTCTTATTAAAGCCAAATCAGTGGAGTCAAAGACTGAAACAAGTCTCCACACCTGGAACATCAGACAGCACAGCTTCAAATAAGACTTGTCTATGAAGATGAACTCACTGTGATCTACTTTGGAGTCAAAAATGAACATGTACCGTACCTGTAAAATAAATCAAGTTTAAAAAGTTGACATTTACAGTCCTGCTAAAAGAAAAAAAGTGCACCCTCTTTCAACTCTAAGGTTTTGCATATCAGGACATAAAAAATTATCTGGTCCTCACCAGGTCTTAAAATTAAGTAAATGCAACCTGAGTTGAACAGCAACACATGACATATTACACTGTGTGATTATTTATTTAACAAAAACTAAGTCAAAATGCAGAAGCAGTGTGTGAAAAACAAAGTACACCCCATGAATCAGTAGCTTGTTGAACCAACTTCAGCAGCAATAACTTGAAGTAATTACTTTCTGTGTGACTTTATCAGTCTCTCACATCATTGTGGAGGAATTTTGGCCCACTCTTCTTTATAATGTTGCTGCAGTTCATTGAAGTTTGTGGGCATTCGTTTATGCACAGCTCTCTTAAGGTCCCGCCAGAGCATTTCAATCAGGTTGAGGTCTGGACTTTGATTGGGGCTTTGCAACACCTTGATTCTTTTCTTTTTCAGCCATTCTGTTGTAGATTTGCTGCTGTTGTTGGGATCATTGTCCTGTTGCATGACCCAGTTTGGGCCAAGCTTTAGCTGGCCTGCAGAGTCTGAGATGTACAGTGCTTAACAAATTCATTAGACCATAAAAACTCATTTAAATGAGAATGATCATCCAGCATTACGAAGTGCTTTAATGTGGACTCTTTCCTTTTCAGTGAGCTCTCGACATTTTACCATTTTGAACAGCAGTGAGGAATTTCAAACTGAATTCACGCTTTTATACCCAAATTTGAGCCGGCACACTGGACTTCGATTAAAGAGCTTGCACATACTGACGGATTAACCATTACAGAAACATAAAAAATGATTTTGGTAATTACCAATATTGTTAATTTAAGGCAGCTGTGGCATAAACCTCACACTGGGTGGTGGTCTAATACATTTGTTAAGTACTGTAGCTCTTGCTTTTTTTTTTTTTTTTTGCAGTTTCTCTGAGCATTGCACAGTCTGACCATGGGGTGAATTTGCTGGTACGTCCACTCCTGGGAAGAACTGTCTTTATTTTCTTTCACTTGTGAATAATCTTTCTCACTGTAGAATAATGGACTTCAAATTGTTTGGACATGGCCTTATAACCCTTCCCACACTGAAAGCAGCAACAATTGCTTCTTGAAGATCATTGTGGACGTCTTTCGTCTGTAGCACCTACTTACCCTCTTAATTCCTATGGAAGCAATAAGGCTGTACTTATTTTCTCACACACTGCTTCTGTGTTTTGGCTTAATTTCTGGTAAATAAATAGTGACACTCTCTAATATATCATGTTTTGTAGTTTATCTGAGGTTGTAGTTTTAAGACCTGCTAAGGACCAGATTATTTTTATGATGTCCTGATAATATAAATATAAATATATATATTAAAGTATATGCTATAAAAATAAATATAAAACCTTAGAATTGAGAGAGGGTGTACTTTGTTTTTACCATGATTGTATGTATTATTGTGCAAGGCCCTGAGCTACAGAGGCTAAAGGTACAGTGAAGAATCAAACTATCTTTTCCTAAAAAAATAAGCCTCAATATGATAGCAAAATAGAGTGAGGGAAGCTAATTAGTTCTTGGCCTTTGTGCTCTCATTTAGCTGTCAATTGCACATCATGCTGTATAAAATCTCTAGTCTTGCTCTTTTATGGAGTTCAAATCTAAATACACAAATGTTAGCAGACCCACAACACTATGACTCACAGGACAAACATTTGAGTTCTTTCTGTCTCAGCTGCTGTTTCACTAAGAAAAATACCACACTTCTTTTCATTGTCAGTAATCTGATAACAAATAAATGAGGGAAAATGACTGAGCCATCGTCACAGCAGGGGGCAGCATGAAACCATTCACTTACAATCAAGGTAAAAAGAAAGTAGGAAAGGAGGAAAGACATCAGCAGTGATCTTAGAGAAGCAGTTGTTGCTCCTCAGTCCTTTTACAAACAATTTAAAGTCCATCATTCTACAGTGAGATTATTTACAAGTGGAAAACATTCAAGACAGTCATCAGTCTTCAAGCTATTGTGACTAAACGTGGTACAAGCTATTTAATCATGGGTGTACTCAATTTTTCACACACTGCTTCTGCATTTTGGTTTAATTTTTTTTAAATAAATAATGACACGGTGTAAGATGTCATGTGTTGTTGTTCATTAGAAGGTTGTATTTGCCTAATTTTAAGACTGCTAAAATTTAAGACTGCTAAGGACCAGATTATTTTTTCATTTTGTCCAAATGTACTGTATCACAGGTGGGATATCAGGGTGATATCTGCTGCTACCTTGAAGCCAGAGTTTAAAAGAAGTGCCAAAAGGCCAGAAGAGATGTACAACAGTGTGTATGTCCACTCTGACCCCACACACACACTCACACATGCCGACAAGCCTACCCACATACAGTGTAAAAGATAAGAAGTATTTTAAATCTGAATTTCACTGATTTTCACTGTGTATTACCTTCGAAATGGCATATAAGCATAATTAATAATAACATACTTTTGTAAAAATGAATCAAAATGATCAACAATTAGACACTAGAGGGCGTTGTTATACTGCTTCCCAATCTTGTGAGATTCATTTTTAGACTTTGAAGTATTGTTGGTGAATACACTTCACATTTTATGGATCCCACGTATCTCTCTCACCTGGCATTCTGATCCTGGATGCAAAATAAGGCCATGTCACTCCTTCACTATGCAGCAGATCATGAAACATGAAGATTTTTTTTTTAGATACAAAGCTAAAATCATTTGTTTACCCAGCTCTGATTGTGCAAACACATCCCCAACACTTTGATGGCCCACTTTGGTAGGACCCTCATCAAGATGCTCACATTATAGCAAATATACAGCGCATTGTGAAGCCCACTCCTTACAGGGATAGCGTCATGTCCTCGTGATGGTGCTGGCATAAAACACTGTATTGTGATGCCTGGATGTCCCTATGCCCCCATCGCCTTCAAAGCACTTCCTTCAATGTGACATCACTTGGGGTGCTGCTCCAAAAAGGTGCCCTCTTTCTAGCAATAAAGTCATCCACCCCAGCTTTTCAAAGGCTATTTAACCACTTTGCCAGGCTAAATCCAAAAATCTCTGTGTGGCGTCTTTTTTGCGTGCTGCATTTTTCAGCGCATTTTCCATCCTCCCTCTTTTTTCCACCCACTTAAGGCATGATAAAGTAGACAAAAGCACATGGGCAGGGATCCCTTTTACGGTATCTGTGACACTTCTTGGAAACAGCCACAGCAGAAAGAGTGTTTTGTACTTGCTCAGGTAGATTACAGAAGCAAACAGTGGAAGATGCTGCCACAAACAGGATGCATGGGATGGAAGTCAGAGGGGTAAACATGAGGTGTTGTCATATGTGGGACCAGGTGAGAGAAGGAGCACAGGAGTGAATCTGTTGTCAGCTCTGTGTACATGGAAAGAAAAAAAAAAAGCTTTTCACATGTAGGCATTTTGACCTTTTAACTTCAAAGGAAGAAAATCTGATATCACACACAAGACACTCGCTTAAAAAGAAGCAGAATTCCTCTGAAGGGAGTTGCTGATTTTAAGTTATTTCCTGGGCTTGTGTATTTTCACATATTTCTGTGTACTGTTGATCTTGTCAGGGGATTCCCATGCAGGTTCACTAATTGAAAATCCAGGTAACAAAGGCAAAGATAGTGAATTTCAGAGATCAAAGTGGCCTCTTGTGTCTGACAACAGAGCCTCCCTTGCTGTGCCACCTCTGGCCACTGCAACACACATATTAGTCATTTGTATTAGTCATTTCACTGAATGAATGAGTCATGTAGAACCTCCGAACCTAACTCACACTGAAGCCTGCTTTTTGATGTTAACATGTGGCCGCTTACCACTTGTCTTCCTCCGCTTGAGTTACTTAGAGAGATTATGGCATTAGATTTTATTTCCAAGTGAGTTTTACTGGCAAAGCTAATGCATCTGTTCTTTATCTGCAGCTTCTTACATAGATATATGCTTTAAAAGAAAGGCTGGCAGTGAAATTGCTCTCTGTGGTTTTGTATGCTATGAAGTTGTTGACTTACTTTTAATGCCCCACGTGATTTTCAATCTAAAGAAATCCTATTCTATCTCACCCATGAGACATGTCAGGGATTTCAGCAAGCTGCTTGGGAATTCATTGCTCTTAAAGTCCCCAAACAGAAAGCAGAACTGACTTTTCTCAATCCAATTTCTGTTACTGACCGCACTCATAACAATTCCCAGAGGTTTTTTTTTTTTTATAAGGTATTTGAGATATGTTCTGGTTGTGCCTACAGTTACTGTCAAACCAACTTGAGAGCAAAGATCAGACAGTCACTACGCAATCCACCATGTCAGTTTCCAATTCATTGCCAGCGGAGCAGATCCAGGATTTTATCTCCTGATGAAATCCCAGATTAGAGGTTTGTGTCTGTGGATTTCAGCTGTGAACTGTCCATGATGAAAATGTTGAATGGCCTGTCTAATATTGTTAAAATTCTCCTTCTTACTTTCATTATTATATAGGGACATTTATTTAAATAATAAAGAGAGATATTCATTGAAGCAGTCATAAAATGGGTTCCCTCAGGTAGACCAGTTAAATATTGAGAAGCTTATATGAGGTTTGTAAAACTGTAATAGTTTACTAAGACCCAGTGGGTAATTTAATTTTGAAGGGTACAAAATATTTTTTTTGAGCACACGGGCCTATCCCCAACGGTGGACCGGATCGGTGGTATCTCTCTCTATCATCTTGTCCACCGTGTGTTGAACTACCTCTTCAGACTTTCATTTGATTTGCCCTCCAAGTGCAGAAACCCTGCACATGAGAGAGACCTTTATGCTGTAGGCTCGCAAAATTATCTCCTCATCAAATTTTATTTGGGTTGAGCAAATTTTTGTTTATTCAGCAAGTGAAGGAGACTGGCTTCCATGCTGTACTCCTGCAAATCATAAAGACATCAGTCTAAATTAACTGATTTAGTATTGCCTTACCTTTGAATGCAGTGTGCTGCTTTCAGCCAAGTTCCACTAGATGGTCTATACCTCTTGTGTGACAAGCTGGGAGAACTGTTTGGAAAAAGTCTTTTTTTCCCCCCTTATGTATCCTCAGCGGTATTTGTCAAGGGGCACAGTGTGCTATGCACAATCGGCACAAATGTGATGTGAAGTTTAAAAAAAAAAAAAAATCATATTTATATGTTTACACCTGCTTCACCCTCACATATTTTATAGAGATTTGAGATAACTTATGTGTGTACAGTATACATGTCTGTTTGGGCTTCAGAAGGAGAAAAACAGAATTAACAAGACGTTACTCTGAAAGACATCATTTACATGGGTAGGGTTACATTTCATGCATGAATGTAAAAGTGTCAAAGTCCATACAAGGGACACTTATCATGGTGAGTCTCAAATGGCCCGTATCTTTTCACAGGCATGGAGACATACATCTGAGCAGTGGAAGGCTTGGACATCGTACTTACCTAACCCTGTCTGCAGAGCCCTGGAGACCCATGCTACTTCACAGACTCCAGCATAGGGAATAAATTGAATTCCACTAATGCAAATAAAAGGGAGAATTTTATTATTGCTTTTAGATTTAAATGAAATGAAACAGTATTAGACAGACCACACAATATTACAGTCCAGTACTTTCCTTGCTGTCATGCCTGCTTTGTTTCTACCCAAACAACAGAAAAGACCATTAAAGACACTTTCATTTTTGTTTGTAATTGCTGCAGCTCTAAAGATGATAGCCACCATAAACTGTATAGAAAACACTGATGCAGCCTCTGGGTCTGAATGTAGAATGACTTGAACCTGCACTTTTTGTAAAGGCCAGCAGGGGGAGAGTCCTCTGGCTGTGAAAAAGAAAGAATGTATAGAGGTCTATGGGGGGAAAGGCCTTACATCTTACTTAATTTAATGCCTCAGTAATGGGTTTATGCTCTCAATTGTTAGTTTCAAGTCTTAGTTAAAAGAACATGATGTTCATTTTGTAAATTATGGTCCCATTTACAGTAAAACAGAAGATAAAGCAGGGTATTATTTAGGGCATGACAACCTTGTGATTAACAAGCTGTTACTATCTGATTGTGCATATTTGTCGGTTTCTCAGTCAGATCCACCACTTGCTACATCTGAGTTAAAAAAAAAAAAAAAAGATTACAACAAAATCCTTAAAATGAGATTTCACAACAGGAGTCCACAAACCAAGGGTGATGACATGGTTACACGTCCATTTTTTTATATTCAGTGTAAGGGTGCTACTTTTAGACAGAGCTGAGCAACAGTCAACATCTACAACGAAGTAGAAGATACTGAAGGCCACTGACATTTCTTCTTTTTGTCAGCAAAGTGCATTGAACAGTGGTTGAAACAGCAACTTGGTTCTCTTGTCTCTTCTCATCTCTTCTCAACTCTTGTCCAGAATAAAATGCACCCCAACAACAATGGGGTGTATCACCATTAAACTCGGAAGAGATATTCATGCAGTGAATGCTGTGTATGCGACTGATTGTAAACAACAAGAATCCATGTTGGCATGGTTAGGTTTAAGCAATGCAGCTACAAATGCTACTGCTGAAGACAGTCCTTATGAACTAGAGCCTGACCGATTTATCAGCGGGCCAGTACCATCAATACCATGGCTTTTGAATGTAATCTGTCTGTGATTACATGCAATATACAGTCATTCATTTAGTGCATGAAACTGTAATGATTGGGGGCTGCACGGATGGAAGGAGAAGGTTTGTCTGAAAAAGAATAGCAAGAAGAGCAACTAATTAAAAAAGCGTTAGAAATGAAAGTGAGCAACTTAAATTTTGGGATCATGAAATTAGTTCAGAATTATAACTTGTGAACGATGAATGGCAGCTAGCCCATTTTAATCTGTATTGACATTAAGATAGCTCTTGCAGTGTGCTGCACAAAACTGACCATGACAGACATCTGTGGTTCTGAGTCAAGTGTCTCAGTAACACTGATGATAATTATGATGAATAAAAGCCAAAATCAATTAGTGTGTCTCTATAACATTTCAAGAACTGAACAAAAACGTAACTATATAAAAGATTCCTCTATCCACTCTCTCTCTCTAATGCACAAATGTTCATGTAGGGAGGAGGTCTGATTTCCAGCCAGCTTCTGTTATCACCATCCAGTGAAGGGAAGTTCTGTTGTCAAAGAGAACTACATGTCATCTGTTGTGTCCTTTGTCCTGCATTCACTGTTTATGTATGTTTATCACGATGGTGGTAGAGACATAGAAGCTTCTTTTGGCTACAACAACTAAATCTCCTCTCCTCCTTTAGGGGGGACAGAGCATGTTGCTTCTTGTACACAGGAACACCAGCAGACATTGTTTTAAACATCCGCTAAGCCATCACAATGAAGTTGCAAGACAAACTCAGGAGAACCAAACCTGCCTTGTCTAAACCTCCCTCATGTCTGATCAGCATCTGATTCTGGCATCAAATCTTCATGAGATGAGTTTGTGCTGAGATCTGTTGTTGGGTTCATAGGAATATAACCACAGGCTATACAGGTTGAGTGCTGAAATGCTGCAGCATGCAGGTGTGCAGTTTTAAGGGGCCTCTTTATTTGCAGAATCCCTTTTTGTGGGGAGTGTGACAGAATTGCTCATGCCCCTAGGGTAGCATTACAATACATCTGTCCACACAGAATTGTCAAATTCATCAACTGTGCCCCCAACTGCCCCACTCCCAGTTCCCCTATGCACAAATAGAAAAATGTGAGTCCTTGCTTCAGCTCTTTGCTTCTGAGACACGAGAACTTTGTTATTAAACATAGCAACAACTCCATGTGCTGTGTGGTTTGTAACCACCACCCCCAATACATCAGCTCAAACATCAAGACAAATTGTGGCTCTCTCCTTGATTGCAGTCAACAGGAAAACAGCAGACTCAGGTGATCTTGTGCCCCTCAGACGAGCAGATTCCTCAGTGTCAGAGCCTGAATGTGAGAAAATTACACTTGATAGGTGGATGAACTGAGGCTCATATCAGTGCAAGCAGGCTGAATCAAAATAATACATCACAGCACATTAATTGAGGAGATCAAATGTAAAACCCCAGCCTGACCCCTAAACACTTGATCCTGAACCCTTTCCCTCCTCTGGTGTGCTAATCCTCCTGGAGCCCTCCATGGGAGCTCATGTGGCCCAGAGGAGATGGACCAGAGCCCAATGAGGCTGACAGCACCAACACAGCTGGCCTGTTGATTCAAAGGTTGGGACTGGGACCCGCCTTGGACGCTCTTTCACACAAGTGATGATTGCCAAGGAGAATGAAAACCCACTCCTGCCCCATGCCTGCATGCACTGGCCCCTTCAGAAACCACACTCCATAGTTAACATTATGTGCTAGCTAGTGATCTGATGGCCATGAGAGACATACATGAGTGTGTTTCATTAGACAAGGGACCACACAAGACTGTTGTTCGGTATTTCCATAAACATTTGAAATAAAAGGCAAGATCTATCAAGAGCACCAGATTAAAGTTTGATTTTGCACAAACAAAGGCTCAGGGCTGCTTTCCCAGAGCTATCATAGAGCAAAAGTCCACTGAGAAATGTACCTTTTGTTTTTGAGGTGTTTCCCCACAACCTCTGCAACTTGCATGTCTTTAAAATTATGAGCAGATTTTTACTGGGGCCCATACAGGGAGGACAGAACCATTCGAGAGCATCTTGTTTCCCAAGACTTTAATTTTATTGTATTTTCATTCCAGAAGCCCCACTCACGAACACTAAATCAACAAGTTTGTCTGCCATTTAAGGCACAATGAATCTAACAAACAGAGCTCAGCACAATAAGAAAAACAATCGCTGTGAACTGCTCTCTGAGGTAGAGCAATTATGTTTCCCTCCTATCAGGGTAAGAGTGAGGATTACGAGTGTTTGTAACAAGATAATGTGCAGCAAATGTTTGCAAATTCCTCAGCATTACTCCTCACATATCTAAAGAATTAGAGCTCTAAACTGTACTGGCAGACCGTTAGTCAGTCCTTATATGCTGAATGATATCCTCCTTTGACCAGGACTTGACACCTAATATAGAGGAAGCCAAAGGTCAAGCTGTGGAGCACATGGAGCCATTTATAAAATGTCAGAGATCGGTTGTTGGAGGCTGTGGGAAAGATTATCTGTTGGATGGCTTAAATTCTCGATCCTGGCTTGTCCTTTCTGCTCTGAAGATTCGGCTCACATTATGTTTATGGAAGTTGGGGGGAAAAAAAAATCAAGGCCATTCCAGTGTAGCAGGCAGACATGAGAGATGCTGGAGCTGTACTTTTTACTTAGTTATTATTAATTATTAATTAATTTAGTTTATTTATTGGTCATGTAGTCCTCCTGACAAGGCCTACAAATCATTAAATCCTTCTAGTATCACATATCAGGGAGTGTGTTTAAAAGGGTACAGCCAAATGACTATTTAAATAAATGTTCAAGCTCTGAATTAATTTATCACTGTGTTTGGTTGGCAAACAGATTTTGATGCAGTGGCTGATAGCACAGACATGTTTCTGGAGAAGACTGGGTGCTGAGTTCTCCCAGCTTCTCGAGCCAAGAGCTCAAACACGTGAGTAGAAAAGGAAAATTTGGGGGTGAAATAAAAAACTCCATCCCTGACATTTGCTTGTGGCAAAAAAAGTTGTGAACTACAGGGGAGAAGCAAGGGCCAAGGCGCCATAATATAGCCCTTCTCTCCAAGGCCAGGTCTGACGCAGGGAGTCCGACACTTTGCAGGTTGGGACAGAGCAGGTCTGTGTGGTGAGCCAACCACAGAAACTCTGTCACCTCTCTGTGCCGCATGGAAACCCCTGTGTGCTGTCGCTGACAGCGTCCCACAACAGCCACATATTGACTCTGTTAATTTGTGAAGCATCAACTGCATTTTGTTTTGCACATAAAGGTACTTAACAACTGATTTAAGGAACAATAAGAACTCACTTGATTAGTTGAAAACAATCTGTAAAACATATTTTCATATTTCTTTCCTGCAAATTAACTAAGCAGCACATACCTATGATTCAATTCAGGATAAACGGTATTAAATGTGTAGTTTGGAAATATGATTATCACATTTAAAATGCTGAGAGGCTGATACCACTTTCATCTAAACAGGCTGGTTAGAGGCTGGTTAACTTACTGGTTAGCAGGTGGTTACAGGGAAACAACTAATCCACATAGGGCCTACCTGAACCTCTAAATCAAACTATAGTACTGTGCAAAAGTCTTAAACCACCTATCATTTCTTTATATTTTGCTTCCAAGGAGCCAGACTTTCTTGTAATTTTTAAAGTGGTCTTGAGCAATAGTTCTCCAGGCTTTCTGAAGGTCTTTGAACATTGGCTGCTTTTTCACTCATTTTCAGTCCAGTCCTTGTACCTGACCATTTTCAGAGGAATGTTTTTTTGGTTTTTAAGCCACTTAATACTGACCTTTGAATCATTCAAGTATAAAAAAGGCACCTAACTTAAGGGATGAACCAGTGTTGTGTCTACACATAACATATCTTTACTTCGTTACTAGCAGCCTGTCACAAAAACACATAATTTGTTCCCATTTCTTTAGCTGAATGTACATAAAATGCCAAAGATTACACACTATGACAGGCATAAAATTGTATTTTTGTACCAACATAGTTATTTCTAAAGTGCTATTAGCAGAAAACCTTGCATATCTCAGCATGGTGTGCAGTGTGTCCTTAAGGATTTGGAGGACACTGGACCATTGGAGGATCAAAGAAGGAGTGGCAGGCCTAAAAACTATCTACAGCAGATGAACAGTATCTGAAAGTCATATCTTTAAGAAATAAGAAAATATCCAGCAAAGACCTGACACAGG
>VUQI01055483.1:0-19067 GCA_015106735.1 Paratilapia polleni | reverse complement strand
TGAGCACGGAGCCATGACGCAGCCTTCACAGCCAGAAGCTCCCACTCATCCTTTGCATCCATCTTGAAACCATGAAGCCAGATCAGAGCCAGAATGGTGACCCACACTTCCTTATTGGCCTAATTGATCAAATGAAAGAAATGCAGATGCTGAGTTCAGATTCCAGATCACTTGTCACAAGACATTTCTCTTACTGAGATGTGATTAGCTGCAGTAAACATGTAAAAATACAATTATATTTGTGTATCTGTATCTTCTTTGGTCTAATTCTGTTCCATGTGTTTTATTTTTTATTTTGGTCATATGTGAGACTACTAAGAGCTGGATATAGCAACCAGAGGCCTCCTGCAGGGAAACCAGCTGCAGCAAAAAGTCTTTGACTGGCTGCTTAGACTCTGTCTGCATTCCCATATAAAGATCATGTTTAGAAGAAAAAATACCATTACTGAGGTAAGCCACTGAGCAGGTTTGAAGTGGGAGCCAATTCTGCTGAAGCCTTGGGATAGAAGTTTCAAATAAATTAGATTGTAATGTTCTTTTTTTTTTTGTTTGGAACAGAAGTCACCAGGACAACTGCTCCTTCACTACCTGCGCACAACAAGGTAGAAATGTTGTAATTAATGAGGCATTTCACACTTAGTTAATTTAAGCTCTAAAGAACCTCTGGTCTTGATGGTGGTTTAGATGAAATGGGGAAAATAACCACATTTCTTTTGCTCAGGAATCATCATTTACAGCACATCAAAAAAATATTTTACAGCTGTTCTAGTTTAAAACAGCAATAAATATGGCAGAAAAGTATTGCTTTCAGTTCAGTTCATTTCATCCATCTATTCATTATGTTCCACTCCAAAGTCAGGTCATGGTGCCAGCAGGCCAAGCAGGGTATTCCAGACACAGCTCTTGCTTTGGTTATACAGGGACCTGATGGCCTGTAGCAGTGGGCCTGGAAACCCATTCTCCCACACTACACCCTACAGGTGCCCCGGGGAACCCAGTCGTAAGCCTTCTCCAAGTCTATAAAACACATGTAGACTGGATGGTCAAACTCCCAATGATCTCTCTGGAAGTCCTGCAAGGGTGAAGAAGCAACGTAATACCCCGATAATTGGAGCATACCCTCTGGTCCCCCTTTTTGAAAAGGCACTGTCCCAGACCTCCGCACAACATTAAAGAGGCATGTCAACCAAGACAGCCCCATAATCTCCGGAGCCTTTAGCATCTCAAGGCAAATCTCTTTCAAACTTGGCGCCTTGCCAACAGGGAGCTTCTCAACTATCCCAGCGACCTCTGCAAGTGTAATTGGCAAGGCTTCCCACGAGTCTTCAGGCTCTGCCTCTTCCATATAGGATGCTGTGGCTGGGTGTAGGAACTCCTCAAAGAGCTCTTTTCATTGCCCAACAATTTCACCACTCTGGGTCAGCAGTTCTCCTCCCTGAACGAACACGGCCTGAGCTGAGCCCTGGTTTCCCTTCCTGAGTTGCCAGACAGCTTGCCAGAACTTTTTTGAGGTAAAAGTCCTCCCCCATGGTCCTCCCTTAACTCCTCCCACACCTGAGTTTTTGCTTCCGCAACTGTCAAAGCCGCAGCCATTTTGGTCCTCCGATACCCGTCTGTGCTTCTGGAGACCCCCAGGCCAACCAAGCCTGGAAAGCCTCCTTCTTCAGCCTGATGGCTTCCCTCACCACCCATGTCCACCAGCAGTCAGGTTGCCGCCACAACAGGCACTGATGACCTTATAACCACAGCTCCTGTCGGCTACCCCAGCAATGGAGGTCCTGAATGTGGCCCATTTGGACTATATGTCCCCAAGCTCCCCCGGGATGCAAGAGAAATCCTTTCGGATGTAGGAGGTAAAGACCCTACAGACTCAATTCAATTCAGGTTTATTCATATGGCACCAAATCACAACAGTTGCCTCAAGGCACTTTATACTGTAAGGTAAAGACAGTATTAAGGGTAAAACCCCAATGACCTCCCTATGAGTAAACACTTGGCGACAGTGGGAAGGAAAAATATGGAGGGAAATTTGTCTTACTAGGAGACGGTTCAGGGTCATCTGATCCACCCCTAACTATAAGCTTTATCAAAAAGGAAAGTTTTGAGTCTAACCTTAAAACTAGAGAGGGTGTCTGTCTTCTTAATCCAAATTGGGAGCTGGTTCCACAGGAGAGGGGCCTGATGGTTGAAGTTGCATCCTGTTCTACTTTTCAAAACTCTAGGAACCACAAGTAAGCCTGCTCTGTGTTAGGATAGTATGGTGCTATGAGGTCTTTAAGATATGATGGGGCCTGATTGTTCAAGACTTCGTATGCTGAATTCTGAAACCTGACTGAAGGTCTTCAAATAGACCATTCCACTGCAAATGATCAATTAGGTACTTTACAACTATATATGTAAATATTTTCTTGACATTTTTATCCTATGGACTATAAAATAAATGTTGGGAAAGGAAAGCCCCATAAAATTGTCTATTTTAAGTTAAGTAGACTTTTATTTTTATTTTATAGGATTTTACTGCAGAACACAAGCTAGTCACACAAAAGAACCATTTTATGACGTAACTTTTAGCAAAATAAGAAAAACCCCATAAAAATTTGGTCTTTTTAAAATTTTATCTACACCCTTGTAAGATGACATAAAATCTAAGCAATGACAGTCGGTGTTTACACACTGTATCTGCCTCTGCTTTCTTCAACAAGCTATGAATTACTGAAGTGCCACAAGATAATTTTCTTTTATCTTGTGCCATCTGAAAAGTAAGTCATGAAACTGTTCTCCCTTCATATTTTATTGAAATGAACCAAGTCTGTGCCATCAAGCCACAAGAGTTTTATTAAAGTTAACAAGTCAGCAGCAGTTTGACTGCAGGTCATGTTGTTGAGTATAGCATACAGTTTGCAGTACAGCTTAAAAATGGTCAAGACAATGTATACAGTTCAATTTTGAGATTTTTTTTTTCCCCCCAAAGTTTAAATCTCTTTCTGTAAGTATTAGTGAAGTCACAGCATCACACACACTTTACAACCACAGAACACTTTGCACTTTAATCAGATGAGCAGCAGAGAATTTCTAGCAGCAGCCTCTTGATAGCAGTCACCACTGAATATCACAACCAGTTGTTTCTTATACAGTTTCTGTTTTGTTTTAAATACAGTCCTAATGTTTTCTGTACTGGAAACGGGTGCCACTGTTGTAGGCTTTACCTAAGGACCAATCAGCAGAATGCAGTTGTAGTCATTATAGTATTTTGTTTCATTTTTTTTTTCAAGTTTTTCATTTTGGATTCTTTTGTCTAGAAGTAGGTGTAAAAAGTTATTTTAGCTGTTTAGCTCCATTTACTCCAACTCACTGAAGAATATCTTGCAAGCACAGTGAATTGCAGCCATTTTTGGAAAATTAATATGGGGTGGAGTGGCTCTGGTATTTCTATATATACTCACCACTTTATTAGGTACATCTTTTCAACTGCTTAATGAATATTTAATCAGCCAGTCACATGGCAACAACTCATGTACACATGATCAAGACAACCTGCTGAAGTTCAAACTGAGCATTAGAATGGGGAAGAAAAGTGATTTAAGTGACTTTGAATGTGGCGTGGTTGTTGGTGCCTGATGGGCTGGTCTGAATATTTCAGAAACTGCTGATCTACTGGGATCTTCCCACAACCATCAGAGAATGGTCCAAAAAAACAAGAAAATATCCAGTGAGCAGCAGTTCCCTGGTTGAAAATCCCTTGCTGAGGTCAGAGGAGAATGGCCAGAATGCTTCGAGCTGATAGGAAGGTAACAGTAACTCAAATAACCACTTGTTACAACCAAGGTATGCAGAAGAGCATCTCTGAACGCGCAACACATCTAATCTTCAAGCAGATGGGCTACAGCAGCAGAAGACCACACCATGTGCCACTTCTGTCAGCTAAGAGCAGGAAACTGAGGCTACAATTTGCACAGGCTCAGAGAAACTGAACAGAAGACTGGTAAAACACTACGTGGTCTGATGAGTCTCCATTTCTGCTGTGACATTCAGATGGTAGGGTCCGAATTTGGCATAAACAACATGAAAACATGGATCCTGTCTTGCATCAACAGTTCAGGCTGTTAGTGGTGGTGTAATGATGCGGGGGATATTGTCTTGGCACACTTTGGTAGTTTTTAGTACCAATTGAATGTCGTTTAAATGCCACAGCCTACCTAAGTATTGTTGCTGACCATGTAATTAAAAACAAAAATAAAAACAAAAAACGAAAATACCTCCAGTCATCTCAAACTGGTTTCTTTAACATGACAATGAGTTCACTGTACTCAAATGACCTCCACAGTCACCAGATCTCAATCCAGTAGAGCACCTTTGGGATGTGGTGGAACGGGAGATTCGCATCAAGGATGTGCAGCCGGCAAATCTGCAGCAACTGCAGTCAGTTGCTGATCATTTCAATATGGACCAAAATCTCTGAGGAATGTTTTCAGCACCTTGTTGAATATATGCCATAAATTATTAAGGCAATTCTGAAGGCAAAAGGGGGTTCAGCAAGGTGTACCTAATGATGTGAGTGTATGAATCAGCACACTTTCTGAATGAGCTATCCACAGTAGCTGTCAAATCTTCACGGTGTATTAGTGCTCTGTGCATTCAGAACAATTTTGTATGTACACTTTTTACAATGTTAAACCCAAATTAGGTACAAGTTTAAAATACCAATTTACAATAAACACCAAAGAGAAATAGAAAACATAAACAGTATTTAATTATAACGGGTTATATAATATGACAACGCTGAATTAAAGGCAGTATGGTATCACCAATCCTGAAGGTGAAGCTGCTTTAAGAAAACCCTCAGAGTCCCAGAGCTTCTTTATTCATGCTGCAGCCCAACAGAACATTTCCAGCTTCCACACAGTCTGTCACACACAGTGCTAAAAAACACAAAACATGCAATTATTTAAAAAATGAATGTGGGAAAAACAGCTGATTGTATCCATCACACACTGTTAAAAAGCAGTTGAGCAGTTATTATCATGTTACTACCATTCTGAGCACGGAGCCATGAGGCAGCCTTCACAGCCAGAAGCTCCCACTCATCCTTTGCATCCATCTTAATACCATGAAGCCAGATCAGAGCCAGTATGGTGGCCCACATGTCACTGTTGGCCTAATTCACCAAATCAAAGAAAATCAAATGAAACAGGAAGACACACACAAAAAAATCACATATGATCTTACTTTCTACAACTGTGATACCATAAATTATGTAAAATAAGACACTGAAATACTTTCACAAGAACTTTTGACTGATGAGGAAAATACTTTTTGCTGCAGCCTGATTCCTGGATAATATCAGACTTTGGTGCACCTCACTGGATGCTTAGGAGTATAAGTACCACCAGTATTTTGGTCTCTGATGTACAGAAGTTTATTTTTTTTTTTTCATGCAGCAAGGCAGGCCTAAGTTTAGGTTGACTTCATTTTCACTTATTTTATGTTGTGTTTTAGTTGATTGCTTGTTAATTATATCCTGGGTTTTCATGCAAATCATGCTATGACTTTCTCTACAATAATTCACATTATCCATTTTTGTAATTATTTAAATTGGGTGGTACAGTGTTGCAGTGGTTAGCATCTGTCGCCTCACAGCAAGCAGGTCGTGGATTAGAATGCACTGGCCAACTGCGGCCCCTCTGTGAGGAGTTTGCAAGTTCTCCCTGTGCCTGCATGGGTTCTCTCCGGGCGGCTATGGCTTCCTCCACAGTCCAAAGACATGGCTGTTTGGTTAACTGGTGATTCTACTTGGTGTCAATGGTTGTCTGTCTCTCTGTGTTAGCCCTGTGATAGACTGGCAAACTGTCCAGGGTGTATCCTACCTTTTGCCCTATGACATCTGGGATAGGCTCCAGCTCCCCCACCCTGAACTGGATGGATGGATGCATGCATGCATGGATGGATGGATGGATGGATGGATGATTATTTCAACTGACAAAAACCTACTAGTCCAGGCTTTGACTTTTCCAGCTCCTCGCTGGTCTTTCCCAGTGCAGTAGCCAGAGCTGGATCAAGCAGCCAGCAGCCAGATGCCTCCTGGAGGGAGACTAACTGCAGCAAAGGGTCTCTGGGTGGCTCATTGGGCACAGCGACTGGAAAATCGAAGACAAAATATAAACTGGACCTGATTATGGTGCTAGATGAGAAACATAAAAAGTCTGCGTGATAATCCAGTGTATAAACCACTGTATAATAAACTTTGTTACATATAGAACAACATAATTTGTCACTTAAATGTCTTATATGCAATAATTGGATGATAGTAGAAAGGTAGTAGAAAGTTAAGATATTTTTATTATTAAGTTTAGAGATCTTTTTTAAATATTATTTTTAATGCCTGACTCAAGTTTTTGTTGACTACACCTTTTTTTTTTTTTGCTAGTCCATCTGCTCTTCTGCTGCTGAATGAAGTGTACAGGCATAATATGGTTCAACCACAAACATTGTGAGACTAAAATGGCCAAATAAATACTTTACAATCAATTTACCTTAAATAAACATTAAGCTATAAAGTGATTTACTCAGTAAAGGGTATTATGCAGTTAACTGACGATCAAACCAAATACCCGCAGCAGGCTAAACAGAAGAGAAAACCGATGATGCGTGTGGTGGCAAAAATATTCTCGTGTTCAAATGAGACTTAAAATTAGTCTTTGTAAGCTTTATTTCAGTGCACAAACGTTTCAACTGAAAGGACAGTTGCACACCCCTTCGCGAATCGCCACCTTACCATGGTGGAGGGGTTTGTGTGTCCCAGTGATCCCAGGGGCTATGTTGTCCGGGGCTCTTGCCCCTGATAGGGTCTCCCAAGGCAAACTGGTCCTGGGTGAGGGGCCAGACGAAAAGCGATTCAGAAGACCCATATGAAGAAAAAATCAAGGGACGAGACTACCCTGCCTGGGATAGGGTTACCGGGGCCCCACCCTGGAACCAGTCTCCTGGAGAGGGGCTGGACTCTGTTTCAGTCTGGAGTTGCCCTCGGTGAGAGGCGGCGGGCAGGGGTGGATATCCTGGTATCCCCACAGCTTGCTGCCTGTACATTGGGGTTTTCCCCGGTGGATGAGAGGGTTGCTTCCCTGCGCCTTCAGGTTGGGGAACAGGTCCTGACTGTCGTTTGTGCTTATGCACTGAACGACGGTTCAGAGTACCCAGCCTACTTGGAGTCGCTGGGTGGGGTGCTGGAGAGATGGAGCACCTGAAGGTGCTGGGGTCCTACTGGGGGACTTCAATGCTCACATGGGCAACGACAGTGAGACCTGGAGGGGCGTGATTGGGAGGAACGGACTGCCTGATCTGAACCCAAGTGGTGTTTAGTTATTGGACTTCTATGCAAACCACAGTTTGCCCATAACGAACACCATGTTTGAACATAAGGGTGTTCATAACTGCACATGGCACCAGGACACCATAGGTCGCAGGTCGATGATTGATGTTGTAATCGTATCATCAGATCTGCGGCCGTATGTTCTGGACACTCGGGTGAAGAGAGGAGCTGAGCTGTCAACTGATCACCACCTGGTGGTGAGTTGAATCAGGTGGCAGGGGAGGATGCTGGACAGGCTTGGTACACCCAAACGACTGGTGAGGGTGCGCTGGGAGCATCTGGCAGAGGCCCCAGTCCACGAGACTTTCAACTCCCACCTCCGGCAGAACTTTGACAGCATTCCGGGGGAGGCGAGGGACATTGAGTCCAAATGGACCACGTTCCGCGCCTCCACTGTTGAGGTTGCTGCCCAGAGTTGTGGCTGCAAGGTGGTTGGTGCCTGTCGCAGTGGTAACCACCAAACCAGATGGTGGTTACCGGAGGTGAAGGGAGCCATCAAGCTGAAGAAGGAGTCCTATTGGGCCTGGTTAGCCTGTGGGACTTCTGAGGCAGCTGACAGGTACCGGCAGGCCAAGCGGAGCGCGGCCCTGGCGGTAGCTGAAGCAAAAACTCGGGTGTTGGTTCAGTGAGGCCACGGAAAAAGACTTTTGCCTCGAAGCGATTCTGGCAAACCGCCAAGCGACTCAGGTGGGGAAAGCAGTCCTCTACTCGCACAGTGTATAGTGCGGGTGGGGTGCTGCTGACTTCTGCTGCTGACACACAGTCTGTGTGTGTGAGACTACACACACACAGAGTGTAGGTAGCCTGGGAAGGAACACCCTGGGTAGATGTGACTTGTGTGTGCCCCCAAGCGCCAGTCTGTTAAAGGTAGCCCACAGACTTTACGTTGATTGATGAGTATAGAAAAATAAAACACTGACAAATTTTTGAAACAGCCTGTCTGGATTTGTACTGTGGAGATTTACATGCAGTAGACTTACTACTGCTGTTCAGTCAAACTGCAGTCAACAGAAAACTTCACTCCTGAGCTCACTCTAAAACCATGCTCATCAACACCAGGTGAAGTGAACACTAATTGTAGAATACACACCGTTGAGTCGAGTACCGATGTTCAGGACTCCAATAACAGCTCCTACATGGAGTAACTCACATTGAGTCCTCTGTTTTTTTTTTTTAATAATTACCGTGTTTAAAGAAATGAGGGTAAACTCTTTCTTCCCCATGGTGGGCACCTACCATGGATTTAACATGAAAAGAAAAAACAAAAAGAGTATGAGGTGTAGACATTACATGACAATTAGTAAACAAAAAATATCTGGCCTCTGAGGTTATTAAAGTAACTTACAAATTATTAGTTGTAGTATTTAAATGTATACGTTTAAATATTTTCACATTGGTTCCTCTGTTTAACCATTCATTGTATCACTCTAACACCATGCTCAACACCAGGTGAAGTGAACACTAATTGTAGAATACACACCGTTGAGTCGATTACCGATGTTCAGGACTCCAATAACAGCCCCTGCACGGAGTAATTCACATTGAGTCCTCTGTTTTTTTTATAATTACCGTGTTTAAAGAAATGATGGTAAGCTCTTCCTCCCCCATGGTGGGCACCTACCATGGATTTAACATGAAAAGAAAAAACAAAAAGAGTATGAGGTGTAGACATTACATGACAATTAGTAAACAAAAAACATCTGACCTGTGAGGTTATTACAGCAACAAATTATTAGCTGTGGTATTTAAGTTGATTAACGAGCGGCCGAAAGAAGAAGAAGAAGAAGAAGAACATCAGCTACAAATTTTCACATTGGTTCCTCTGTCTTTAATCATTCATTGTATTATAAAAAATATCTACAATACCAGTAAAAAGTTGGGACACATCCACTCATTAATTTTTGTTTTCTTTTTTTTTTACTTCTTTCATTAAATTAACATTTCTCACGGCTTTAAAATAAATAAAGTGCTGTGAATTTTTTTTTTCCATTTGGGCAAAGCTGACTGCGACTAAATCACATCATACACCAAGCCTCAGTTTTGATTCCTGCTTTGCACAGAGTCACACCTCATGTCTGTAGTGTGCACGCAGACATCCAGGAACCATATGCACAGGCCTGCATGATGCACACTTTAGCCCACACTGTAGGTTAAACTACATTTCTTTGACATTGTGGATTAGAAGTAAAAACCTGTTCTTTTCTGTTAGTATCAATCTAAATGAGTCCATTGCCAAATACAGGAGCTTGTTAAAACACATTTTACTGAGGTAGAGTGGAACAAGCACACACACTGTGAGCTCAGACAAAATGCCTACACTTATCAACAAATAATGACACAATAATAACTAAAACTGATCTGTAAGTGATTAAAAATTGCCATTATCACTGCCTGGATACACACTACAGCTCAACATTGCTCACTTGCTGCTCTAGGTGATATTTCATTTATGCTCAAGGCTCCCATAACAACTCCTACATACAGTAACTCACATTGATTCCTCTGTTTTTATTAAAATTACAGTGTTTATAGAAATGAGATGCAGCTCTTCCTCCCCCGCAATGCGCATCTACCATGAATTTAACATGAAAAGAAAAAAAAAAAGAGGATGAGGTGTAGACATTACATAACAATTAGTAAACAAAGAATATCTGGCCTCTGAGGTTATTACAGTAACTTACAAATTATTAGTTGTAGTATTTAAATGTATACGTTTAAATATTTTCACATTGGTTACTCTGTTTAACCATTTATTGTATTTATGTCTACAGTACCAGTAACAAGTTGGGATACATCCACTCATTAAAAGGTTTTTTATTTCATTATCTTTACTTTCACTTCTTTCATTAAATTAATACATTTCATGACTTAAAAAAAAATTGTAGACCTATATAACGTAAAAGCAAACAAAATATTCCCAAATAGTCTGACATGCACAGACCTTGTGTCAGATTGTAAATGCCTGCAAGATGCAAACTTTTGCTTGCATTGTAGGTTAAACTGCATTGCTTTGACATTGTGTATGAGAAAAAAATATCTTTTCCATTAGTATCAATCTAAATTAGTCTATTGCCAAATACAAGAACTTGTTAAAACTCAAACTTGACATTTTGCTTAGACACAGTGGAACAACACAACACTGGGACATGTGCCTCAGCAAGTACATCATACCTAATGATCTCAAAAAAAGAAAGCAAGAAATTCCACCAGTTAACTTTGGACAAAAAGCACCTGTTACATAAATTAAAAACTATTTCCAGGTGACGATCTCATGAAGCTGTGCACAATAAGGCCAGTGTACAAATACAAGGAAAACTGTTGCTATTTTGGGGTAAAATTTAAAACACATTTTTATTTACACTCTTTTCTACTATGTGATTTTATTTGTGTTATTTCATAGTTTTGAGATGTTTAATAAAAACTAAACTTTGAAATCAGTTTCAGATTAGTTAAACAGCAAATGTGCTGTTTAGAATTGATTATTTTATTGTTTGTTTTTAAGTCACTAAATGGGTTAGCACCTCCTTACCTTTCTGATCTTAACTAGCTTGTATGCACGCTCCCAAAACATCATTAAGATCAGCTGACCAGATGCTTCTGGTTGTACCGAGAAGCAGATTAAAGCACAGTGGAGATCGAGCCTTTGCTGTAGCAGTGTACAGCACTTTGGTCAACGCTTGTTGATTTTAAATGTGCTTATAAATAACTTGACTTGACTTTTATATATAAACACGTTTTTCTACAAATCTAATGCAAGAATACTAATTTGTAAATTATTTTTAATTTTCATAATTTTTAATTTTTATTTTGTATCTTTTAGTTTTTTATAATTTTACTTGATCTGACTCAGGTCGGTCCCCAGTCAGCCAGCCAGGGCAGGCTTGTGCATGGATGTGTATACTTTTCATGGGCTGCAGTGAAACTAATTAGTTGTGGAAATCATTAAGGGTGTTTGTTCACTTAGTGTGCTTTTGATTGGTTGCAGTGTTGGTGTGCAGTGAAACTGCTGGGGAGCGACTGGGTATTGTATTGCCCATTATGAACTGACTGACTAATTGATGTGAAATAAACATTTGTTTTTTTATCTACATTGAATGAAAATTGTGGGGGGCTTTTTATGCTAGTAACTTGTCATGGGTGTAACATTACCTTCGTCTACTTACTGCAACTGTAACGTCACTAATTATAGCAGTATTTGTCATGGTTTAGGGCTGGTCAGGGCTTTTTTCCTCCCTCTTTTGCTCTCTCTCAATTGCCTCCTGCCTTTTCCTTGCTCTCAGGTGGAGATGGCAGGTCCTGGCTTGGACTCTGCCTTCAGGCAGAGCTTGCCGGCGTCCTGATCTTCAGCCGACACACCTGTTCCTCATCTGTTCATTGCCTACCAGTACTTAAGGACCAGCTCAAGTTCCCACTCTTCACCAGATTGTTGTAGTAGTGGTCATGGTAATCAGGCTCTCTGATGCTAGTTGAAATCCCTAGTGAAAATTCTGTCCTAATATTGCTCTCTCTCTGCTTCTCAGCAACTCTCCCTGTCAGCTGGAGATCTCTCTCTGTGGAAATTACTCACCTGCAAGAAGAGGAATTGTGTTTTCACTTACCTCCAGAAACTCACCTGCCTATTCACCCTCCACTGTCTCCTTACCTTCTGGGAAAAATCCTAGGCAGTCACACTCCAAAGTGTCTGCTCCATAAGAAAATTCAAGTAAAGACTTAAAGACAATACTAACTCTCAAATCTTCAACTTTACTCTGGCAACAAGGATTAATCTACTTCTCTTTGACAGAAACTTGTCCCAGCTCTGTGAACTGATACTCACTTGTGGCCTTCCCTGTTGCAAGTTCCCTTGTTTTAATTTGAGTGTTTGTAAAATAAATCTTGTTAAAATTGTAAGCTGTGTGCCGGGTCCTGCTTTAGTGTCCACAAAATTTATTCTGCAACAGACTGGCGACCTGTCCAGGGTGTACCCCGCCTCTCGCCCTATAGTAGCTGGGATAGGCTCCAGCCCCCACCCGTGACCCTGAATAGGATAAGTGGAAGAAAATAGCAGGCTTCATCTGTCTCTGCACATTTCACACCTCATGTCTGTAGTGTACATACAGACATGCAGCAACCATGTGCATACATGTGTGCAGGGATAGTAAATGCCTGGAAGATGCACACTTCAGCTTACATTGTAAGTTAAACAGCATTGCGACATTTTGGTTCTCTCTTGTCTTTCCCTCCTCCCTCTTACCACATGTATGCCAAACAGTTTTTAACCCACCTTTTTTTTGTTTGTTTTTTCTTTTACATCCCCCACCTCTTTATCTTTCCCCAACATACACACACACATGCACACACACATACAGATACACACACACACACATTCTCTTTCTCTAAAATCCATTAATGATGGCTCCACTTTTATTTTATGTTGGAGCATACAAGGAATGGGCTCCCAAGATACAAGGAACAAAGTATCTAACTACCTAAATCAGTTTAATCCAGACATGTGCTTACTCCAAGAAACTCATATCTCAAATCCTAATGACCAGAGATTAAACTTCACAGTATACAATCAACTCCTCTCTTCCTGCTATAATTCAAAACAAAGAGGTATATCCATACTGATCCACCAGAAGATCCCACTAACCCAAAACTCCACCATTACTGACCTGAAGGTAGATTCATCATTTTAAATACATGCATCAACAATACTAACTTCACTTCACATCTATGGGCCCAATATAGATGACCCCTCTTTCTTTCAGATTCTTTAAACCATTAAACAACTTCACAAATTCCAAAGCTATCATCAGAAGTGATTTTAACAAGTCCTAGACCCAGCAATAGACAATAAAATAATACATGAAGTAATTTGGACTCAATGCCATTCGGTGTGTTAACAATCAAACAGGAAAAGATAGTTCAAATTTCTCACCACTATCTCAAAGATTTTCTCCTCACTAGCAAATCAATGACACAAGACATAACAAATACTTCAACCCACTCAATGGTGGTAAGTGATCATACCCCTTTTTCTTAAATCTCCATAGTAAACAATTCCCTAAACAACCCACTAGATGGCGCTTTAATATTTTACTCCTCAAAGACCTGAATTTTGACAGGTTTTCAAAGACAGAGTGGGCATCCTTTATAGACATTAATAATACTCCAAACAATACACCTACTCTAATCTGGGAAAGTGCAAAAACAGTAATAGGATAGGAATAGATGTGGATTTATATGCACTACAGACCCTGTAAGACACACAACAAGCATGTGTCATACATTTGGGCAGTGCACAAACAAGTGCAAATGGACAATGCACTTGTTGTAAGCCACAGGCAAAGCTCCACAGACTCCATGGTTCTGACCTGCCCAAATGTGCTCGCAACAACTACATGAAGCAGATAAAACTTGCATCATGGAATGTCAGGACTCTGATGCCACAACATCAAAAACCCCAAGCCTAGTGTCTGCTGAGTTAGAGCATCTTGACATCGAACTTGCCTGCCTGAGTGAATACCGTATCCTGGGAGAGGGGGAATTCATAGACAGCAATGCGCCTTTATCCACTCTGGCAGGGAGCAGCAATCAACCCAAACAAGGTTTCATACCTTTTGAAGAACTCATTATGATCTAGATCGTAAATTGTTTTTTCAGTACTAACAGCTCAAATCAATCATTGTAGTATGACTGATTTGAGGCCAACATAAAACAAGGCAATCTTCAATTCAATATATAGTGCTAAATCACAACAACAGTTGAATCAGGGCACTTTATATTGGTAAATGTTAAATGGACTGGTACTTATATAGCGCTTTTCTACTCTATGTGAGTACTCAAAGCACTTTTTAACTACATGTCTCATTCACCCAATCACACACACACATTTATACAAGCACTTTTTTCTACACTTAAGTGCTTTTCTAACATTCACTCATACTCCGATGAGCACATCAGGAGCAATTTGGGGTTCAGTATCTTGCCCAAGGACACTTCGGCATACAGACTGGGGTAACCAGGAATCGAACCACCAACCTTCCGATTAGCAGACGACCTGCTCTACCTCCTGAGCCACCCCATATTGTGGGGTAAAGACCCTACAATATTAGAGAGAAAACACCAACAGTCAGATGACCCCCTATGAGCAAGCACTTGGCAACAGTGGGAAGAAAAAACTCCCTTTTAACAGGAAGAAACCTCCGGCAGAACCAGGCTCAGGGAGGGGCAGCCATCTTGGGGACCGGTTGGGGGTGAGGGGAAACAGAAGAGAGCACAGGAAGACAGGACAAAAGACACTCTATGGGAGAGAGCCAGAGTTTAACTATTAGACATAAAATTGTAAAAACACATTCTCAGTGACAAATAAAAGCAATCTCCAGTTCATAAAAATACACCAAATGTGTTTATCAGATACATGTAATTGCTTACTCTGTCCCCCCTAACATATTAGATAATAACATCCATGCACTCCAGCACAGCCCACCTGAACAACAACTTTGGAATGAAATCACTGATACATTACTAGAAATACTGAGGTTATAAAACAGAGGTTATAAACTAAAATGTACAGCAAGATTTGTTAAATTTACACTCAAGAATACTACAAGAGTCAGTCCTATGATTAGTAAACATGCACGTTAGGCCACCTTTACAGGCTACACAACAAAGAATAAACAAGCCATGCATAATTGCAACCATACATGGATAGTACTCTCATAGAGAAATGTAGCCCATGTTATAGAAATGCAAAAATCTCTGTCTTTGATTGCAGAGGCAACGCAGGAGACAAACAGGAGAGACATTATCTCTAGGTGCAGAAGCGGGTCAATGAACTCACCACACACCAGGGCAGTGGACTGTGAGTGGACAATATCTTCAACACATTTCTTTTTGTTTGGTAATTTTTGAGAAAGGTCATACTTTAAAACTACATCATATGGACAAAAGTACTGTGCCACCTACACATTACACTGACAGGAGCTGCTCAACCACGGAAACCCATGCCATCAAGCTCCCGGTGCACAGTTTTTGTGCTGATGTTAATGCCAGAGGAGGTTTGGAACTGAGTCAGCAGAGCGTTGGCAACTTTTACACACTATGAGCCTCAGCAGTCAGCGACCCCACTCTGTAACTTTATGTGGTCTGCCACTTCGTGGCTGAGTTGCTGACTTGCTACTCCCACCTCCCTGACATGTCTACCAGTAGAGTTTCCTCATCTGCTCCACCTCTCCACTCATCTGCATCTTCATCTCTAATTGGTACCTGCAGTATTCATACCTCTTGCTCACCATCCAGATTGCCATTTTCATCCAATGTTTAGCTTTTTTTTTTCCTATCAGTATCTTTATTCCTTGTACCAACGTTTTGCTAGTAAATTTCATTTTTTGCTTTAACTATGTTTTTTATTGACTCTTTTGGGTTCTCTGAACTGTCTCTGACATTCTGCTCTTATTAAACTTATCATTTTACTCCTTCCATTCATCCACAACTATCTTCATCTTCACAGCTGTGGCTGACAGAGTATTAGTTTTTGCTTTTAAAATAAACTCACTGGGTGCTGGAATGTCTCTGCGCCGAAGAGGTCCTTGAATCACCTCGCCGTTGTCTTTTTTGACAGCAATGAAGGCAGTGAAAGAACTGCTCACTCCTGATTGGACACTGAGCTGCATCACCTTCTCCTTCACACCTGCATCTGTGTCCTCTGTCTCCTCCGTCTCCAGGGAGCGAATCAGAGTCCGAGCACCCAACCTGTGGACTGCTGATCTGCAGGCAAGAAAGAAAACACACACAGTTCTAATGTTTTTAATTTTTGTTGCATTAGTTTACCAGTGACTTAACTGTTTTTATACCCTTGTTTAGGGTCATACAGAGGTGGAGTCTAACCCACCACTTTGGGTAAGAATCACAGAGAGAACATGAATGGAGACACATGCTCACACCTACAAGCGATCTAAATCCAAATTACAGGTGAACACTTGCTTCACATTTTAAACTTGCTAAGAGCTCTGTTATTAGAGTTAGGGTTGTCACAATATACATGATTATTGAGGCCAAAAGAATCCACAATAATAATATAATAAACTGTTATTCTTTTAAACAATTAAAACATTAAAAAAAGATTCAATTGTTTAAAGACTGCAAGATTGTTTCTAATAAGGCAAATAGTAACAAAAAAACTTGACTATCATGAACAAATGTTTCAGATTAATTAATTCAGTCCTCAGGTTAGACAGCTAAAAAGAACGAACTGCAGTGAGACAGTCAGACTAGCCACCCACTGAAGAGATATCATTTAACCAGCAATAGCATTGACCATTGATCAATGATATGACGACTCCTGTCACTCATATAATGAATAATTCACAGCAACTCTCTTTAACAGGGCAAACATGATGGCACACAACAATTTGTGACACATCAACTTGTATTTCCAACACTAACAACTGCACACCTATAAAATTATAACAGTGCATTAACAGCTGGGAGGGGCTCCATCTCTACATTCAAGAAGAGTAAAGACAGATGGAGGATGAAGAAAAGAGACCAGAGATCACAGAGGAGCTGTTTCTACTGTTTGGAAGCTTTTGGGTTTTAATGAATGAGACACGTTTTCCTTCATTTCTGGCCATGCTGCTGCTGTGCTGGACTTTCATGTGGGTGTGTGTATGCTTTCTAACTGAAAAGCATAACAAGCAGCCTGTTAGGGAGTGACTCTCTAGCCCTGTGACAAATATCTAAGAGAGCCTAAGAGTTT
This sequence comes from Paratilapia polleni, assembly GCA_015106735.1. Taxonomy (NCBI): domain Eukaryota; kingdom Metazoa; phylum Chordata; class Actinopteri; order Cichliformes; family Cichlidae; genus Paratilapia; species Paratilapia polleni. The sequence goes on along the minus strand of VUQI01055483.1, from coordinate 1,959 downwards.
AATATTTTGTTGTTGTTCTTTGCATGTTTTTATTTTGTTTATTTCTTTTTTTTATGAAGAAATTAAAGTGTTTCAGATTGTATGCACTCCTGACAGAAAAAATGAGACACTATAAACTTATACGAAGGGTTACTTATGCAGAAATAATAACAATTAAAGCTGCAAGCAGTGATGATAGGATAGGACCCTCACACCTTTGTGCACATCAAGGTGTGCTGCAGTCGAGGTGCTTCCTGCAGTTATGTGGATGTCTTAAGCCCTGGATTCTAACTGGGTGTTGCACAGACAGTTACTTATCACTTCCTGTGCCCACCAGGTGAAGTTAGAGAATACCCACGATTTATATGTCATGTTGCTGTGTATTGTGTGGAACCCACAATGAAAATATGATGTACGTATGTATGTATGTATGTATGTATCAGATGATATTTATTTCCTGATGTTGATTACCTGTTGCCACTAGGTGGTGCTATGACTGTGACTCAGTATTGGCACACATGTCTCCATACTTGGTCGTCAAGCATGAGAAGTCTCGTGCAGATTGAACAATGTTAAACTATTAAAACTTCTTGTGCTGCGGCAAAACATCAAAATTCACCATGCTGTTATGGTCACGCCCTTTAACGAAAACTCAAAAGCTTTGAGGTTTAGCATCACAAAGTTTTAGTTTAGACTGACCAAGTATTAAGTTGACCTGATTAAATCTGAAATTTGTTAAAACACCGGAAAATTGAAAAAAAGTCACAAAATTTGCATGTTAAATTAATCTGGCAAAATGTGCCATGGTGCCAGGGTACTGTCGTTTGATGAAAACTCAGTTTTCACAATAAAGAAACACCAGTTCCTTAAGGCTTTCCTGGCCAAATTTTAGGTGGCTCTGGTAAACCAGCTTGGAGTGGTACATCAAAGTATAAAACGTGTGATTTCCTGTTGCCACTAGGTGGTGCTTTGACTGTCATTAAATATTGCCATAAAGATGTCTTCAGGCTGGGACTTAACATGAGAAGTCTGGGCCAGAATGGACAATGTATATGTGAAACACAGCAAATTAAAATTTCATGGTGAATGATCAAAATTCACCACAGCGTCGCAGACATGCTCTTCAATGAAAACTCAAAAGCCAAAATCTTTACTTTAGACTTACCAAACATGAAGCTGATCAGATTAATTAAGCTGATCTGTAGGAGGAGTTTGTTAAAGTATATTAGTCAAAAAAAGATACGCAAGTTTTATGTCGTGAAATATGTTTTCAATCTTTGTTTTAAAGCCATTTCTCAGTACATCATTTTAAAATCTCTGAAAACATATTCTGTGAGTTGTTTTTGGTTCGGTTGATTGCTTTTAGTCAATGGTGGGATTGGTACTTTGTTTATATAACACAAATGAACTCACTTGTACATCTCAGAATTGCTTCAGTTTACTGCTTTTTCAAGCCAGTGGTCTCAGAACACAAAAAAACAGTGTATGCACAACACTGTAATCAGTGCCACCATGCTGCGACTGACCTGCGAGAGCACCATCTCTGATCTGATTCTTATTAAACATCCTGTATATACATACACTCACTGGCCACTTCATTAGGCACACTTTGCTACACTTTGACCCTCTTTTCCCTTCAGAAATGCCTTAATTCTCTATGGCGTCGATTCAACAAGGTGTTGGAAATATTCTTCAGAGATTTTGGTGCATATTGACATGACAGCATCACAGAGTTGCTGCAGATTTGTTGGCTGCACATCCATGATGCAAATCTCCTGTTGCACCACATCCCAAAGGTGCTCTACTGGATTGAGATCTGGTGACTGTGGAGGTCATTTGAGTATAGTGAACTCACTGTCATGTTCAAGAAACCAGTTTGAGATGATTTGAGTTTTGTGACATGGTGTGTTATCCTGCTGGAAGCAGCTATCAGAAGATGTGTACACTGTGGTCATAAAGGGACGGACATGGTCAGCAACA
>VUQI01055479.1:0-36556 GCA_015106735.1 Paratilapia polleni | reverse complement strand
TGTTACATACTTTACATACTTTACATACTTTAAAAAAGTATGTAACAACTACGTAACAAAGTAACTTCTTGTTCCAAGAGGAAAATTAGTTTATATGCTTATCAGGTTGAACTAATCACAAATGGCTAGGAGAAATTAAAAATGTATCACAAACAAGAGCTTGGGTTAAGGAGGTTCAAGAGGTTAAGACAAGATAGTATTGCAGAGTTGGGAGGTGGTCGAAGGTCAAGTGAATCCCAATGATGTCAGCTAAGTCTGACGTCTTAACAGACTTGATGTTCCTGTATGTGATGGTTTGCTTGGCACTCTGCCTGGGCAGGAGGACAGGAACAGAGAAAAGGATGGCGTGGTGGTCAGAGATGACAAGGTCAGAACATTGCAGGTCAGAAGGGATTTAATTCAATTCAATTCAATTTTATTTATATAGCACCAAATCACAGCAACAGTTGCCTCAAGGCACTTTAAATGAATGGAACATACCAAGTCCAGTCCACCTTTGATGTGAGTGGGGTCTTTAACATGCTGAGTGATGCTGAAGCAGTCTTAACAGTGACACACAACGATCAGGCATAATGTTATGACCACCGACAGGTCAAGTGAATAACACAGATTATTTCTTCATCATGGAACAGTGGGTGGGATATATTAGGGAGCAAGTGAACGTTTTGTTCTCAAAGTTGATGTGTTAGAAGCAGGAAAAATGGGCAAGCGTAAGCATTTGAGCAAGTTTGACAAGGGCCAAATTGTGATGGCTAGACAATTGGGTCACACCACCAGGCTATGTGTATAGTTGAGTGTCAGCAAGTCCTGTTAATGTTGCCATGTCACAGTTAAGGGCATACAATCAATATTCCTGCCAGTGATGATGTCATGAATAAGTAATGTTATATTATTGAGAGAGCGGGTATTCAAAAGCATAAACATTGTTGAGCTGTTAGTAGGTGGTGGGGCAGGTGTAGAAGTAACAATACTATCAACATAGACCAGTGGCCTCAGGTTGCCAGGGTGGCAGTATGGTTTGTTGTGATGACGTTGTTGCCTGTCAGAGAGAACAGCTGAGATAGCATGCACGGGGGTGACGGAGAAGTTGGAGAGATTTAATGACATCGAGGCATTCAGGAGTGAGGTGCCAGCAGAGGTTCAGGAGTTCAGATATGGAATATCTAATGGTCATCATGTCTTTTAATGAGGAACACTGGCCGCTAATTAGCAAGTTAGGCTACATGCTAGAGCCTAACAAAGAGAGAGCACCAACCTTGCACCACCTCAGACAGGCCGTAGTAGTTAGGGCAAAGTATCCAAAGGAGTCCCAATATCCTGGCAGAAGAAGAGTGCAGACAGGTTGTTATCCATAGTGAAGCAGCAATGGATCACAGCAAGCAGTCAGTTGACAGCTTGATACATCAGTGCGAGAGCACAGTAGGAGTTGAGTCACAGTTGCAAAAAGATTTACAGAGTTCAAGATATTAAGTACTCAAAATGACTTGGAGTGAGAAGTGGCGACAGGCAGGCCAGCATCCTCTCACTTCTGCTCCTTGACTGTGGGACAATGTTCTTTGGACAGATGAGACCAAAGTGGAGATGTCTGGCCATAATGCACAGTGCCACGTTTGGAATTTACCAAGCACAGCATATCAGCACAAACACCTCATACCAACTGTCAGTATGGTGGTGGAGGGCTGACGATTTGGACTTGTTTTGCAGCCACGGGACCTGGGCACCTTGCAGGCATTGAATCTACCATGAACTACTATCTATACCAAAGTATTCTAGAGTCAAATGTGAGACCATCTGTCTGACAGCTAAAGCTTGGCTGAAATAGGGTCATGCAACAGGGCAATGATCCCAAGCACAGCAGCAAATCTACAACAAAATGGCTGAAAATGAAAAGAATCAAGGTGTTGCAATGACCAAGTCAAAGTCTAGAGCTCAACCTAACTGAAGTGCTGTGGTGGGACCATAAGAGAGCTGTGCATAAATGAATGCCAACAAACCTCAATGAACTGAAGCAAAGCTGTAAAGTTATAAAGGCCGAAATTCCTCCATAATGATGTGAGAGACTGATAAAGTCACACAGAAAACCATTACTTTAAGTTTTTGCTGCTAAAGGTGGTTCTACAAGCTACTGAATCATAGGGTGTACTTAGTTTTTCACAGGACTTCACAGAGTTTCTCATGACTGCAAGTCAGAGAACAAGTGTTTCCACATTAGAATTAGCTGATGGTAGAAAAGGGGACATACATAATTACACAAAATCACAAATATGTATTATTTACAAACGCAGCAAGTATTTTTCTTGTTAGGGTACTACTTAATTTCCTCAAATAGCAAGCATTTTATATGTTTATCTGCTTTCTGCTTTTCTACCTAATTGTCAAATCGAACATAAGGATTAAAAAAAAAAATCAGCTTTAGTGACAAAAGTTTACCAGTCCTAAATACAGATTTGAATTTGATGTGGACACCAAAATTTGAAAGCTAGCGATTAGACTAAGTGACAAAAGCAACACCTTGGTCCTGATTGATCCTCTTCACTAAATAACCTGTTTGATCTGGTGAATTTGTAGCATATTTACCTGAGAATTAATACTCATTCAGTTTAACCTCAAACAAAACTCCTTTAATCAACAAAACACCACCCAGGATCATGGGCTGGTAATTTCCTAGAATAGGGCTGATATATAATTGTCTATTCACAGGGGTTTTTCTTAAATATAAGCTTTTTGTGGAAATCTGAAATAAATTGAGGTGCACACAACCAGGTTGTTTTTATGAGTTCTATTTACCTTTGCAAGGGGGTCAAACAACAGTACTCAATCAGCACTCTTCCCTAACCACTGAAGCAACAAAGCCAAGGTGAGACTTTCCTCTCTAACCTGGTGTTTGTTCAGATCACCTTACTTTACCCATCTGTTCCTGTTGGGTTAGGTTAAGGTGATGTTCAGTCACCAGTGTTCACCTGTCTGTGAATTTGGGAGCAGATTTCGATACATCAAACATGTTAAACTGTGTGAGTGTTAGCTGCACATTTATGAGGAAATGTGTGTAAAGTATAGTAAAGCATTCATTCTTAAATCCGTCCTTGTACCAATGTTTCTCAAAGGCACTATCTATAGAGATATGTGAGCTGCAGTATAAAGAGTCAGACTGCATGTACTGTGTGTTTGTATGGGGTCGGTAGGTGGTTGTGTGTTGTGTGTGTGTGTGTGTGTGTGTGGAGGGCATATGCCACAGGCAAGATTTCGGAAACTCAGTATAGATATTGCAAAAAAAACCAAAAAAAAAAAACAGAACTTTTTTGAAAGCAGTTGACTCACAGTCTTGTAGACATCAAAAGTCTCAATAAACATGTGCATCAAATCCTCATCAGACAAGTTGTTATAACAAATTTTACCAAACTAACAAACACTAAAACAAGGAGATTTCTTCTGTATTTTTATTTTATTTCAGTTAGTTTTCAAAGTTCACGAAATCCATCCATCCATCCATTTATTTTCTTCTGCTTATCCTATTCAAGGTCGCGGGTGGGGGCTGGAGCCTCTCCCAGCTAGTTCACGAAATCATTTCAGTTAATTTTTTTTTCTCAAAAGTCTAGTTTTTAATTTTTAATTTTTACTTCGGTTAACTAAAATGTTTTTTTCACATCTAGTTTTAGTTTTTAGTTAAATTTGAGTTATAATAACCTTGGTGTGCATGTAATGTGTATTTCCCAGCTTTTCCCCAAAAGTAGAGCACTTATGTTACCAGCTGATAGTTTTCACTGATAACAGCTGATCAAGGCTGAAAATGTGAGTGTGAGGCTCAAACCCTTCAGGTTTTACTACTTTCAGGCCTTCGGGGGTTTAAATTAATCCGATACCCAAACAACACATTAGATCACAGCTTAATAAGCTTTTTGGGCAACATGCAGATACCAAAAATGCATGTCTAAAAGTTAAATTTTCTCTAATTCATCATTACAAATAAGTGATAAAGTAAAACATTCTTAGAATTTTCTTAGATAATGTTATTATTAACTTCTAAAGTCTGTTCCAGTCAGGGTCATTTGATTTGTTCGACACTTGGTCAGTGGTTAGACAAGACGACGGAACAGCCCACGTCTGTGGTCTAGTTGTTGTGTGTTTAAGGACACACTCAGTAAACCGTGAAGTAGGAAGGCACTGATCCAACTTTTTAAAATTCTGATACACACACCTTGGTTTAAGGTATCTGCTGATACTGAGTACCAGTTGAATACCAGTGCTCTCTTTTTTCCCCCTCCCCCCTGACCGGTCGCTGCAGATGGCTGCCCCTCCCTCAGCCTGGTTCTGTCTGAGGTTTCTTCCTGTTAAAAGGGAGTTTTTCCTTCCCACCTTTGCCAAGTGCTTGCTCACAGGGGGTGGCCGGATTGTTGGGGTTTCTGTCTAATATTGTAGGGTCTGTAGCCTACAATATAAAACGCCTTGAGGTGACTGTTGTTGGGAATTAGCGCTATATAAATAAAGTTGAATTGAACTGAATTGAATTCAATTGAATTATTAAAGTGTAATCCTCACTGTGAGGAAGAGCCTGGGAATCATTCCTTCATGTTTAAAGCAGCGTCAAGTTGCCTTAAACATAAATATTGGTTTTAACTTTAGAAAAGGTAAAAAAAAAAATACATCCAAGAGTATAAATGAACTGAATTGGTATTTATTTGTAAAATAATAAATTACAACAGGACAAAAATAAATAAAATGAAAAATAAAAAATATATTCACATTATTCACCTAATTTATTTGCACTACAGTCACTAGTTTCTCCTCTCAGTCTGAGTGCACCTCTTCACACACACACACACACATTGTTGCATGTGGAGTGGAGCTGACAATAGATAGATGAACTACAGTGAAATACTATTATGTTATGTTGGCGACAACACATTTTATTATCTTAAGTACAGTAAAAGCTTCCAAACAAGCCGACAGTGATTACTACCAATCATACACTGGAATTTATGTAGTACTTTTCTAGTCTTAATGACTGTTCACAGTGCTTTAAAGCTTTAGACTAACAGTCACGTTTAATGACATTTAACCATACATTTGTACAGTGCGTTATTGCACTTCATATGCACTTTAAGCTCTTTATCTACCTCACATCCACGGCCAGTTTAGAGTCATCAATGAACCTAACATGCATGTCTTTGCACTGTGGGAGGAAGCTGGAGTACCTGGAGGAAACCAATCAGGTACAGGGAGAACATGCAGACTCTGTAGAGACAGGCCCCAGCAGACTAGCAGCTTCAAACCCAGAACCTTCTTGGTGTGAGGATCAGTGCTAATATTAAACCATGATGTTTTATTTGTTTTTTAATTTACTACAAAGAGCCCCGATGATCCTGAATTATCATGATTATCTTTCTGTTTGTACTCTGTATGTACTTTGTGTGTATTCTGTGTAGTCTCTGTATGTTTCTGTATCTGATATCACAATATACTTTCTGTATATTCTTTATCGTCTCTCCGTACTCTGATGTATTATCTGAGTAATCTGAGTATATTGTGTGTACTCTGTGCATCCTTGGTATCTTGTCCTTGTCCGTCCTCGCCACTCTCTGAACATGTGTGTCCTCTTCATTAATTCGCTCCCATGCCACCCCCTCCTTGCTTTCTGATTGGCTGCTGGGTGGGCCCGCTGTGGTAAGATGCCACATTTATACGGGACGGTTTCTGACAAACAGGCCGCTGTGGGTTGCTGATGAACTCCGAGAGATTAAAGAGAGCAATAGGAACAATGAGTCCGAGTTTGAACACGTGTTCAGACCTAAACCAACACACTTCCCACTATTTCTTGTATAGATGAAGATTTTACACAAAATCTGTTGAGCTGCTTAAAATGTATTCAAGAGTGTATAGAGAAGTTCAGAGTGGCTCCAGCCTGAGTAGCTGCAGCATTAAAATGATGTCTCCACATGAATGAATCAGTCACAATAGTCCAGCACTCAGTTTGTGAATAAAGACATACCTGAAAGGCATTTTGCACAACTTTTACTTGTAATGGAGTGTCTTTATAATGCAGTGTTGCTGCTTTCTGAATCCAAATACCTCTGTAGGTTCAGTGTGGTTATGTAATGCTGTTTCCCTTGTATTGTGTCCTTCATCTGTAGCTCACAACACTTATTACTAAGTGTTGGTTTGTCTTTTTTTCTTTTTACTCAGTTCTGTCAGGTTATTTGTGGTTGGCTTGTGGTCATGTTTGCTTTGATTTCATTGTCTCTGTAGGTTCTCCTGTCTCTGCTGGACCCTCAAGTGTTATGGTCATCTGTCCTTTCTCTCTTTACTCTTGTGGACTCCCCTCTCTCTGTCTTTACACTGGCTTTACTTTTTTTTTTTTTTTGCTCTCAGGAAACAAATGTAAATAAAATGACCTCCTGAAACCTCTGGCAGATTTTCCCAGCTCTGCTAAAGTGCTTTTCATAACCACACTGCAGATGACCTGAAGTGTGTTGAACTTCCTCTGTAAACTCTGGGTAAGCAGAGTAGCAGAGTTAAAGACACAATAAAAACACACCTTTGTTTCTTTCATGTAAGAAATTATGCAAGTGGAATTACTTCAAAATATGTGATGGTTTTATTGTCATTGTTTTCTTCCTCTTTTTTTTTTGTATACTTGATAGTTTAGGATGAAAGATTCTCTGTATCTTGGAGGCCCAAATGTCTCTTTGATTGTGAATTTTAAGCAACAACTAAAGGGTCAGATCATTGTTTTTACTTGGTTTATGTCTGTATAGTGGAAATAGCTCTCGCTCTCTGTCAAACATGACCATAATATAAGTTTATTAAACTTGGTTTATTAAACCAAGTTTATTAGCTTTTGACAATACAAAATGCAGATTTCTCATGATATCCAATTATCTTTCTACCCCACTGCTGCTAAATATGACCTTTGTCTTGCACAAAAGCACAGCATGAAAGTAGAAATTTGTCTTTTACTTGCACAACAATCAATATCAGATCACATGTCATCAAATTTCATCAAAAAGTAAGAAATATTTACAATGTGTGATTTTGAACTGTAGTATAGCAGGAAACAATACCCTTCTGTGTAAAGATTTAGCAGATTAATGGCTCTTTACCAGATGATGAAGTTACACACCCCAGTGTGTGTTGTAATCTTAGCTTCCCCATGCTTAGGTTTGATTCTTGTTTCTTCGGCTTGCACATGAGTCCCTCCCTTTGACTAAGGCCTTAACTGTGTTTATAATGCCGGGCTTAGACTACACAATATTTTAAGAGATGGCAGTCTGGCGCATTCAGCCGGTGCCCCCAGAAAAGCAAAGAATTTAGAAGAGAAAAAGAACAAAAATGTATTCATGTTGTTCACTTAATTTATGTGCACAGGTTTCATTTAAACCTACAGTGTGACCATCTCTGTTTTGCTGCTCTGTTCTCTATTCCATGTCACAATTAAACAGACATACCCGGAGCAGTTAATCAGTCTAAGACATCAAATCTAAACAACTATGCTATAGCAGAAACTGCAGAAAACAAAAGTGCTGTCCTCTCCTGTTTTGGGTGTGCAATTGAGCCTTCATTTTTCTGGATTTTTTATCTGGACAACTGCATAGAGAAATGTGAGGCTTATAGGGGACTGATCTAAACACCAGTGGCATCATTACACTGTAGTCATATAGTCGTTACTTTATACAATCATCATGTTTTTGCTACTTCTGAAATGTGTTACTGCTGCCACTATCTGCAAATCAGTGTTTTTTTAGATTTACCCACTTTCACACAAAAGACAAACAACTCATTGTTGGTACAGTCTCAAAAATGCACATGAAACTTGGTACCTACTCACAAAAACATTGAATGTTGCAAGAAACAGGCCCCAGATGTATAAACAAAAATGCACCAAACCGTGCATACACCCTGTTCTACACATGAGCTGGTGTTTATAACAGACTAATGTGTCGCCTCAGGCAGACTCCAGACCAGCGTATGCAGTTTTGTCAGGTTGCAGGTGAAAAAATGAGATCTAATCTTTCAGAAAAACATTATTTGTTTGAGTGTTCTTGCCAATTCCTCTGATTGTGTTATTGTCATTGAAATTTGCACAGCAGTCTGTAAAATATCTATCAATGGCTTGTTTATAGGCTTAATCTGAAATAATTAAGAGTGATGAACTTTACTCTTATTTACACTGGAGCCCTTATTTCCCTGTGAGTGATCTGCTGAGTGACTGCAACTGAGCCTTATTTGTGAAGTCTTTCTGGCATGGAATACTACTGATCATGTTGATGGTTCAGAAATGTGTTACAAATTAGGGGAAGGGGCTGTAAGGATATGTAACACTCCTGGTAAAGACCACTTTTGTGTTGTTAAAGTTCAATTGTTGGCGATGCTGCTGATGTGAAAGTCGGTCTTTGCCCTTCAGGTACCGACTGGTCTAATGAGCAGTAAGGAAGCACAAATCTTGATGGCTAACAGATTTATGAGTGTTTTTATTTATACATTTATCCATTTATGTCCAAAATAGTCTTGTAAATTTCACTTTAATGATTTATAATGAATTAAATGATAAAAAAGAACATTTTCCCAATATTCACGTTTTTTGAGATCCACTATTATTTGTGATGGTTTAAGCTTAAGGGTAAGAGACTTGAGAATGCATCTATGTCAGTGAATGTCCTCATGAAGGTAACCAAACATATGTCTGTGTGTATGTGTGCCTCTTCCTCGACACACAGAGTGGAGCAGACAGCAGTCACTCTGCTGATAACAGAACTTTCAGCCATAATATGAAAACTGCTTGTCCGAACCACATCAAACTGAGCACTACCTTTCCTCAGCTGTCCCAGCAATACACCTGCTGAGTCTGAAAATGGATCGGATGAACGGTAGTTGAGATAGGTGGAGGACAGACAGACAGCTAACAAAGATTTCATGAAATATTGCTAAGATGACCTGCAGAGGTTGTCAACTAAACTGCTCGATGGGAATCAAAAAATAATAAAGGAAAACAGGCAGTCAGTTGTTAAACAGCTGCTGGAACACCTCCTGGTTCTGGAATCCTCTCAGCTGGCTTTCTTCATTCTGCTGAGCTTCTTTCTTCGGATTTGACCTGTCTACAGGAGGCTGTGCACGATGGGTTAAACAGGCTGTGAATTTATGGTTGAAGGATGAGTTTTACCCCCTCCACCCCTGAACTGGAAATGACCCTTCCCAGCTGACTTCATCTCATGAATTCTAGGAAGACTGAGGGGCTCAGAGGATCAGCTGAAGGTTGAACACCTGGAGAATGAGAGGGGGAGATGAACAAGAGGAAGAAGACAAAGACAAAGAAGTTGAAGGCAAAGATGATGTAGAAACTAATATTGAGAACCCTCACTCTCTGAGCTTCCTGTTTCATAGAGGGCGCTCGAGAGTAAATTTTATGGGATAAACATTTTTTCTGGCCTTTTTCATCTTGTATTGACAGAAGGAGTTGTGACAATAGATACAGTTCCATTTTTAGATTTTTTTTTTTTTTTTACGGATTTCAGTTGTAGCTTTGACTTCAGCCACGGCAGCAGCAGCAGCCACATTCTTTCAGAGGCCTCCTGATAGCATCACATTCAACCACCACAACCAGCTGTTTCTTCTGCACACATGGAACTTTCTGTTTGGGTTTAATTATGCTCATCATGTCTAGTTATCACAGATGCGTTCAAGTTATGTGTCCTGCTGTAAATCCTTAACTGACCAATTACCATTTATTAACAGAATGCTGATGTTTTATGGGCAAAACTGGCTTAATTGTAGGAAAAACCCAAGGACATAAAGATCATTTTAATTCAGTCACTTTTGGGACTGAATTGAAATAAAATGCAACATTTGTTAAATTTGGGCTTTAGCGGTGAAGCAGCTACAAATAATTGAATTTTACTCATATTTACTGAGGACTGACCCACAGAAGAAGAAGTAGACAAAGGTGAAGTGGATGAAGACCAAGATGAAGACAGAAGAAAACAATGAATGGAAAAAAGACAGATTAATGTGAATAAGATGCAAAGGATGAAGTAAACAAAGAAAACAAAGACAATACAATGAAGATAAAGACAACAATGAAGAGATACAAGCTGTATTTAAACTTAAATGAAACAGAAAGAAAGTGAGCAAACATTAGTCTGCTTAGAAAAAAAAGCAATTTTTAGAAGTGGCTGCTGATCTGGCTTGCAGTTTTTTCAAGATTTATTTTTGGTATTTTTTGGACAGGATAGTATAGAGTAGACAGACAGGATGAGTTCCCAGACAGTCCTGTATGCTGGCATTCAGTTTGATTGGTGAAAAAGTAGCCAGTTCACTGAAGAGCATCAGGTCATTCCAGCTGTGATTTTTACCGAGAAGGAAGTGAGAATATCTTTAATATGCTCTGGGCTGGATTAAAATCATTTAGTGGACAGCTAATATTGAAATCACCTTAGATACAGATTGAAATCTCATCTAAACGGGGCTTTAAAAAATAATTTTAGGATGAATTTGTCAGTGTGGTAAACTGCTCAGCATGCAATTTTTCATAAACCGTTGAAGTGAATTCCTTTTTTAAAACAAGTGTTTTCTTTGCTGAAATTTAATATCCAGGTCAGATAGAAAAAATGTTGCTTATTTTTATAATTTAAATTGAACCCTTGGCTCAGATTTCTGGTGTTTCTTTATCACATCATCTTCTCTTTGGCCCAGTTTCTTTTTTTTCTACTAAAAGAGGTCAGTTAGTGTCAGATACAGTGCTGTGAAAAAGTATTTGCCCACTTCATGATTTCTTTTTTTTTTTTTCTTTTGCATATTTGTCACACTTACATGTTTCAGATCATCAAACAAATTTAAATATTAGTCAAAGATAACCAGAATAAATACAAAATGCAGTTTTTGTATGATGATTTCATTTATTAAGGGAAGAAGATATCCAAACCTACCTGGCCCTATGTGAAAAAGTCGTTGCATCAGCTGTGATTTACATGTCATCCTGGACTCAAAGATTCAATTCAGTTCAATTCAGTTGTATTTATATAGTGCCAATTCACAACAACAGTCGCCTCAATGCGCTTTATTATAATTATTATATTATAATTAATATTAGAGAGAAAACCCCAACAATCTGACGACTCCCTATGAGCAAGCATTTGGCAAAAGTGGGAAGGAAAAACTCCTTTTTAACAGGAAGAAACCTCCGGCAGAACCAGGCTCAGGGAGGAAACAGAAGAGAGCAGAGGGAGACAGGACAAAAGACACAATATGGGAGAGAGAAAGAGTTTAATAATAACTAATGATTAAATGCAAAGTGGTGTATAAACACATGGAGAGTGAAGAGAGGTGAGTGAAGAATATGCCCATAATAGCTCAGTAATATTCACATAAGCACGTGTATCTACTGTATATGCACATACATGTACACACAGACATGTAATGTTGGGAATATTGTGCACATTCCACACATATGCACCCCATTTCACACCTAAGACGTCCTTTTCTTACGGAGTGTCCTTGTGGAAGGGTAACGTTGTGAAAGGGTGTTTTTTATAACCCAAACCACAATCTTCTCCTAAACCTAGTCAAGTAGTTTAGGTGCCTAAACCAACCAATCAGTGAGTGAAAACAAAGCGGAAAACACAAAGATCCCAAACTGGACACGAACCACCCATTCCCAGTTGAACGCCTCGTGATTTAAGAGGCGTAACAGATACTAACACCAGTATGATACCATAACAGTGCTAATATAATAAATGTTAACAATGCGAACAAGCTAAAATTTGGTTGGTGTACTTGGTCCTAAACTAAAGTAAATTAAAGGCTGATGATTGGATTAGGTGAAAAGTTATGGGTGGAGAACATGTGTACAGATTCATTCAGTAGCTAAGTTCATTCAGGAGTTGGGACATGTAACTAAATACCACATATAACAGCTGCATAGTGATACTATATGGGATGTCAGTAAGTAAGAGCAGGAATCCCACTGTCTTTAGTGATTCCTGCTCTTAGGACCATGACTGTACAAAATGTCATGACAAGCTATCCAGTAGCTGTTGAGAAGTGGTGGACCAGCCATCCTTTAAGCCACACCGCTGCAGCTGCTAAAGACCCTTACTAAAAAGATATATTTTCAGGTAACTGACACTATTCTAGATACTCTCCCTCTGAACAACATGAGGGATAAAGCAGCATCTGCAGCCCTGCATGTCTTTGGATGACAGCAGCACATCAGTGCAGGTTTTTTCCCCCTCCTCTCCACTGGGCCTTCACTTCAAACCATGTTTTGGCTGGATGTAAAAATAGACCTCCTCCGTCTTTCTCCTTAGCATCAACAGAGAAAGCACCATGGATGATTTGTCATAGGTTTGATATGCAAAACCGCACTCAAAGGCAATGAAACATAATCTGCTGTACAGGAATGGATCCTGTCACCCGCAAGTGTTCACCGTGGGAATCAAAAGACTCAAAAGTGCAGTGCTTCTCCCCATGTTCTCGCTTATCAAGTTTAACTGCTTCTCTGATACACCCAACACATTTACTATCAAAAAGCTCATGAAGCGCTGCAGAAGAGCACGATCCAATTATTTTTTATATTCCACTAATGCCTGAAACCACCCTTGAAAGGAAATCTTTTCTTCCTTACTCACAAAGTGCTTCGGTTTTCAACATATTCCCAAAACACAAAGATCTTTGATGCCCATGGGATCTGATCTTGTTTCAAGAAAGCAACAAGTGGCGTTAAAAGGAGCAGCTCAAACCTCCTTACTACACCTCATCTGTTATCTTCTTTAGCCTTTAGTATGTGATCTTTTTAGTCACTGCCTCTGAATAGACAAGGCTCTTCAGACACCCACAAAATTTGTCATGTGGTGGTTGCCAACAATCAAAGCATTCTTATATAAAAGCATAATTGTAAGTATCTGTAGTAATAACTAAACATTCTAAAGTTCTATTGGAAATGGTATTTGTTTTAATTATGATATCACTTATAAGGTTATATCTACAACAGATAAGTTATAACCCTAAAAGCCAGAGTATCACATTTCCTTAGGTTACAGTTAACAGCAGGACATCAATGCCTGTGTTTTAATGACTAATGCTGTGCTGGGCTCCCACATCCCCCATGCTGTTGCACACTGTGGGCACAATATTACAGTATACAGCCACCTGGACCCCAAACACCCACCAGCGAAAACATAATTGTGCCTGGAAGTGCGCACACACGCACACACACACACACACACACACACACACACACAGATTCATGCTGGACAGATGGCTGTCATAAATGGCTGTATCTTTTAGCAAGTTGAAAGCAATCCTTGGCAATGTGTCCCCTTCCCACACCCACCGACCCACATACATCATACATCACATTTCATCTCACTGGCTGATGGCACATTCACACATGCATACGCATGCTTGCGCACACACTTCACTGAGGGACAGAAAATCAACTTCATTACAGATACAGAAATTGCTAGATAAAGGACACAATCAGCAAAAGTGCTGTCAACAGAAGGCTGTAGTGTTCTCAGAGGAGCAGTGGTCTCTAAACCACTTATCAGGAGGAAAGGGCTCAGAGCTAAGATGGGCTACCAGCATTTCACAGTGGATACCACCCATGAAAGTTCTCTATTATTGCCAAATGAACAGTCACTAAACAGCAGTTCACCTGAAAATGTATGTAGATGTAGATTTCTTTGCATCTTAATAGTCTGGAGAGCAGTATGCCTTTATTAGCCTTTCATTTTAACAGTGTGTTTATCTGCTTTGCAGAAGGTGCAAATGTTAGCATTACATAACTACATAGCTGAGCAACTATCATAACATTACCATGGCCAAGGGGCATACTATATTACTTTGTGTGGTCACAGTTTATAATGAAAATGCTTTACACGTACACTGTAATGCATGGACTTACTTTGTGGAAACTGGAAGCTGTTGCCTAGACTAATGCTAGCACCTCTGCCCTGCTCAAATTCAAATTGAAACTTGTTAGCGAATACAGCTGTAGTTCACCAAATACAATATAGCCCGCACACTAGAAGCCTTTACTGTTGTATCATTAAAAGTGAAAGATAATAGAATTCTGTCTAACATCAAGGATATGTGACAATTACAGGAAGAGGACAGGACCCAAACACTGGGGCGATTAATTAGTCCAATATCTGAGACACATGTAGACAGGTGGCAAGACAAACAAAGCAGGTAAGGGCTGGCCACAAAAAACCCAAATAAACAAAACACAGACTTACTGGGAACTAGAACAAAAGCTAAATGAGAACTGGGAAGGATCTTATGCAAAGGATATCATAGGGAAATACAAGAAAATGCCTGGAAAACACGACCACGTTAAGTTCAAACACAATCTGACAAGTGGGCAGTGCTACACTATGCTGGGAGGAGTAGCTAACTGAGAACAGGTTTTGGAGAAAAAAGAGAGAAAAGGGCAGAAGTAACACTAGGGTACACGAGAACCAAGGACTACAAAATGAAACTTCAAAATCAAAATTCTGCATTACCATGTACATCATTTTTTTTGTTTGTTATTCAGGAAAGAGCAACAGACTTTCCAGTGAAACGCGAACTGCTATGCAGATGACAGTTTAGCTGCTAAAATTGGATTGTTATGAATATAGAAAGCAGAACTGAATAGATAATATGTAAGTGAAGCAATAGCACCAGTCAGAACCAAAACATATGGCCTACTTACAGAAAATCAGACAGTGAAAAAATGTAACTATTTTCATTCACTTGTTTTCATAGTTGTTCAAATTAAAGATTTGTCACGATATTAAAAAAAAAAAAACATGTTAAAAGTCCTTGCTTAGCAGTGCACAAACTTGTAATCTTTTGTTTCTATGCTTAGTCATCGGTCTTACTCATTTCTAAAACCACAGGCTGGCAACAGCCTGAGCATCTTCTGGGCTAAGTGCTATTTGCTCTTTTTTGGTTGGTGTTAAGCTGTTCTAACAGCCGGTTGGTCTGTGGGTGTTGGTGTGAGGAGCAGTCCGTGCTGTGCTGAGAGTAACCGCAAAACACCTACATCCTGTAATCTGCATAAAGAGGTGGTGTGTACGATTCACTCACATGTGAGCTGATAATTTTTGCTTTTCTGATGCATTTGGCCCTTAGTGCATGAAAATGTCACGAGAGGTGTGATTACCACGGCTGCTTATTTACAAGGACTAATAACATAAAAGCCTGCTGACACGCTTAACTGTAGCCCTTGACACCTGCTGCAGCATCTAGTGCTATCAACCCCGGTACCTGGAATTACATAGTGCAACTGTTCATGCTTAGACTGAGTTAAGAGTAAGCAGTTAGGTCAGCTCTGATAAAAACATGGCTGCTGGAAGAGTGAGTTGGTGAACACAAATAAATAAATCTGAAGTTGAAAATTGATTTACATATCACTCTGCTTACATTATGGAGATTATTGCACCACATGTAATCACAGTGAATATATATAATATGAAGGGTGTTAAAGGCAATGTGAGAACATGTTTGAATATGTGCATGGGGGAGCAGAAAGAAATGAAAATTATGTGCGATAAATACCGGGCTGAATTATCTTTGGCATTTAACTTTAAAAATATAGATAATATTTAATAAATGTACAAACCCAATTCCGAAAATGCTGGGATGCTGTGTAAAATGTAAATAAAAACAAAATGTAATGATTTGCAAATCTCATAAACCCATATTTTATTCAGAAGAGAACACAGAAAACATATTGAGTGTTTAAACTGAGACATTTTACTATTTCATGAAAAATATTAGCTCATTTTGAATTTGATGGCAGCAACATGTCTCAAAAAAGTTAGGACAAGGTGAACAAAAGCCCGGAAAAGTAAGTGGTACTAAAAAGAAACAGCTGGAGGAACATTTTAGATCGAATTAGGTTAACTGGCAACAGGTAGAGTTTGTCATAAGTAAAGATAAGCAGAGGTTCACCAATCTGCAAAAAGCTGCATCTACAAATTGTGGAACAATTTCATAATAATGTTCCTCAATGTAAAATTGTGAAGACTTTGAATATCTCATCATCTACAGTACATACTACCATCAAAAGATTCAGAGTATCTGGAGAAATCTCTGTGTGCAAGGAACAAGGCCAAAAATCAAAACTTGATGCCCATGATCTTCGTGCCCTCAGGCAGCACTGCAATAAAAACAGGCATGATTCTGTCATGGAAATCACTGCATGGGCTCAGTAACGCTTTCAGAAATCTGTTACATCTATTACAAAAGTATGGCTTTGTAGTAGACGAGAGTCTGGGTGCTGAACTGACCTGCCAACAGTCCAGACCTTTCATCAGGTGAAGACATTTGGCGCATCATGAAGCAAAAAATATGACAAAGAAGACGCAGGAGTATCCAGCAGCAAGAATCCTATATCAGACAAAAATGGGACAACATTTTTCTCTCAAAAGTCCAGCAACTGGTCTCCTCAGTTCCCAGAAGTTTACAGACTGTTGTTAAAAGAAGAGGGGATGCTGCACAGTGGTAAACATGGCCCTGTCCCAACTTTTTAGATGTGTTGCTGCCATCAAATTCAAAATGAGCTAATGCTTTTCTTAAAATGTTAGTTTCACAGTTTAAACATTTGATGTGTTTTCAGTATTCTATTGTGAATAAAATATGGGTTTATGAGATCTGCAAATCCAAGCTTTTTGTTTTTATTTAAATACTGTACAATGTCCCAAAAATATTTTGAATTGGGTTTGTACTAATCTTAAATTGCCATTCTTAATTTTATTTTGAAATTGGGTGATGAAAAAATCCAGGGTCAAAGGATGATTTAATTGAATTACAGTGGCAATCAAGATCTGTAATTTCCATTGCTGTATGATTATCTTATTAGAACTGTGAGCTCATATGCCAGTGGAGGCTGACTGTCTGCCTTATAGAGTACTAAAGATAACTGATAAACAGGGTACGTCCTCACATATTGACAATTTGTCAATTGCAGCTATTACAGTCTGTTTTGTTTTGAATCCAAGCATTAAATAGCCTTCAAAGACTTAACAATAATGTTATTCTCATGCTGCAGTGTGTGAGCATGTCTTAGTACTATTGAGTGGCTTTAGGCTTGTCACCAAAACCAGAAGCAGGAAGACTGATCTGGAAAGATAAGTCAACAGAATTACAAATCGCAGCAGGACATGAAACAGCAAAGATTTACTGCCCTTGGGAAGCACTATCATGAATGCTGCCTCACATGCTGCATACATATATCATCATTTACAGTTCTATGGAGATGATGAAATGAACACAGCATAAAGCATATGCTTCCCTTGTTTTTTTTTTCATGCAGAATGTTTCTATACAAACACATGGATTTTGTGCTTTGTCCTCATTTTGCTGTACCATTTTATGTCGAACAAGGGAATAAACAGTTCTAAATTAACAAACAGTGTATGATCAGCATTATTTCTGCATCATAAGAGTCAATGGTTTTGTTTTTATATATAGTACTGTGTAAAAATCTTGAGCTGCTCCTCATTTCTTATTATATTTTGTTTCCAACAAGCCAGGCTTTCTGAAGGTCTTTCAAAGTTTTTCTTTGAACAGTGGCTGCTTTTTCACTCATTTTCAGTCCAGTTCAGGCTGAAAGGAGTGGAATGTTTTTTGTTTTGTTTTGTTTGTGTGTTAAGCCACTTAACACTGATTTATGAATCATTCAAACATTTAAAAGGCACCTAACACAAGCAATGAACCACTGTTGTTTCTACATATAACAGACAACTTAGCAAAGAACCCATTTTAAATTGTATCTTTAGGTACTTTGTTACTAGCAGCCTGCTGCAAAAATACAGAATTTCTTTAGTTGAATCTACAAAAAATGCCAAAGATAACACAGTTTGACAGGCATAAAATAGTACTTTTGCACCAACAAGGTGATTCAACAAGAAGCCATTCTTAAGGAAGGGAAAGAGGGAGAAAAGGCTGAGGTATGCCAAATGACACAAGAACTGGATAGAAAATCTGTGGCAACAGGCCTTATGGAGTGATGAATCCAAATTTGGAATTTTTAGTTCAAATTGTGGTCAATATGTATGGAGGAGCCATGCATATTGACTGTGTTTTACAGCCATCTGTAAAACATGGTGGAGGCTCTGTCATGGTTTGAGGCTGCATTTCAGCCAGTGGTGTTGGGGATCTTGTCAAAACTGATGGAATTATGAACACAGGAAAGTACCGTCAGATTTTGATCCATCTGATTGGCAACAGCTTCATTTTTCAGCATGACAATGATCCCAAACACACTGCCAATGCAGTAAAAGCATACCTGGATAGCAAAACACAGTCATGGATTGGCCTCCCCAGAGCAATGATCTAAACTTTACTGAAGCAGGGTGGGATCATCTCGACAGAGAACAGAACAAAAGGCAGCCAACATCCAAAGAAGAGCTTTGAAAGTACTTCAAGAAGCCCGGAGAACTATTCCTGAAGACTACTTAAAGAAATTGTTATTTTCTGAGCAAAATATAAAGAAACGATGGGTAGCTCAAGACTTTTGCACAGTACTGTATATATTTTTCTTCACTCAGCAGAAAGCACCATGTATGGACTCTATCTGTGAACAAAGATCATTTGACTCAATACTTGTTAATACCATATAACTGTCACTTAAATGTCAACATTAATTAAGATTTTCTGCCTATGTGTGTTCTTGGCAACATTTTGAGCATCAAATGTAATAGGAGCACATGGATGCACAATTAGGGTGACACAGTCGAAAACCCTGGCAAATGATATGTGCCTGTATGTGTTTCAGTGTGTGGATATGTGCTTTCAAGTGCAGTTGCATTAAGGCACAGATGAAAGCCGGTGAAGGGAAGGTCTGCGCCTCCTGGCACAGTGGGAGACACACCAGGCTTTACTCTGATAACAGTCTGACAGTGAGGTGGGGGAGTGTTGCGAACTGCTGCTCCACTCACTGCAGACAGCACTGCAATTCAGAGATATGCACATGCATGCTACTGCAACACACACAGCGAGAGAGTATTTCAAGCATAGAGAAGCATATGAAATGTACGGATAAGAGGGCTAGGTGAAACAAGAAAAAGCAGAGAGAAAATTATGACAAAGTGAAGACAGACATGCAGTAAGAGGCAGTAAGACAGCAGTGGACAGATTTGCAGCAATGCAGAGACAGAAAAACAAACGCAGCTTCTGTCTCCCACATCAAAAAGCCTTCCAAATGTCAGGGCAGCTGGATATCAGGTTTGCCTGTGCTTCTGAGTCTGCACCTATGTGTAATCATGGTTTGATTTCCTGTCCTTCAACCTTGACTGTCAGATATCTTCAGCAGCATGAATTGCAATGTTTTATGCTTCACGTTTTCACTTCTATGGCTACAAGACAAGGTAAAACTAGGAATGATAACAGTTTCTCGGTGCACCATTGATATATTAGAGATTAGGTGAGTGACAGATAGATAGACAAGGTGGCACTTTGAGAGGTGTACAGTGGGAAAGAATCAGCGGCTGTGTTCCCATGGATATGATTTATCGCCTCCTGTAGTGTATGTTTAATCCAGACAGAGCAATCATGCCTCTGTTTTCGCCATCGGCGATCCCTCGGAGGGAGAAGTAAATAGATTGTGCCCAACATCCTCGACTATGGTGTTGTTAGGTGAGCAGGCTTTCAATTTATATCTATGCTTGGGTGTTTTTTTTATTTATTTATATAAAGTACAAGTTTTGTCCTTGTGGAATTAAATTCACCTGTGCAGACACTGATGACAGTCCAACCTTTGTTCCAGGAGATAAAAAAACAATAAACCAATTCAAGTTCTTTTATGCTTGCAATCAATGCCTTTATTAGACCTTATTTCACCTAAACACAATCACTTCTCTTTCTTTATGTTTCTCTATCTCCCTCCATCATCTCTGGCCTGACAGACAGAGCTGAGTCCCGGTGGATATTCTTTTCTGCTCCGACTGTCACAAACAATGACATAACCTTTAAAAGCCCTTTGGTTTGGTCTCTTAAATCAGTCTGCTGCATGTCTGAACAGCATCCCTTCAGTGATTGCAACAATTTCCCAGTGACTGCTCAGCTCACTCACTATTATTAACCAAACATGGCATGCAGAACTATAATATGAACACCAAATCAATAAAAAGAGTGCAGTGCAGCTCAATTTCAGGGAATGGTACAGTGAGTCTTAATAGGACTTTGTTATTAAACTATCAGCAGTAATAAGAGTTTGATTTAGGCAATCAAAGTCAAGCCACATATGCATTTGTATAAATATGTATGTACTTACAGTATATGTCACAATATACTCTAAGTAACACTGAAGATTATAGCTACAAGGGGCACAGAATGGAGCCTCTAGTCCACATTGAAAGGAGCCAAATGAGCTGGTTTGGGCATCTGTGAGGTGAGGTGTTTTGGGCATGTCCAACTCAAAGGAGACCCTGGGACAGACCCAGGACAAGCTGTAGGGACTATGTGTCTTGGCTGGCTTGGAAATGCCTTGGTGGTCCTTCAGAAGAGCTGGAGGAGGTGGCTGGGGAAGAGGGAAGGTCTGGGCATCTCTGCTTAAGAGATAATTAATAAGCGGCAGAAAATGGATGGATGAATGTGGATGGTTTGCTATTTTAAAAGACCATTATAAGTTCACTAAGCAGAAACCCTCAGTAGTAAGAAATGGAAGTACCAAAACTGCAGTTCCTTGAATGTCCACACTTCAAAAGGAGTCATTCCCCATTCACTTCCCCACTGAGTTTTGTTCTCTATAGCTAATTTTTCCATCCATAACAACTGTAATGTTGTGAATGTAGCAAATTGTTTTATAACTCACCTATTTCAGTTTTATTAATGCTTAAAATTTGACATATTAGCATCACAGCCACTCTGATCATCTCAAAGATTCCCACAGAGGCGGCTGTAGCCGCTAACTGTGTGGTAGGATTCAGTTTGGCTAATTTGAATCGCCATACTGGTCCTCTTAACCATGTTTGTGGTGGTGGTGCCTTGTAGAGCATACTATGGTTTGGTGTGCAGTTACACTGTGCTACCAGCCCTTCCAAGAAGACTGTGCTCCAATTTTGTTGAGTGAAATGATCTCATTGTACTTAGTGAAATTTATTGCATTCCAAGTATACGGTCAATGGATGCACCTTGCTAACCAAGCTTGCTAATGTTAGCTGATAACTTAGCACAAAACTCTCTCATCTAATCAGTTTTGGCTCCAATAAAGATGTCAAGGGCCATAAAGCCAAAGTTGAGGCTTCAGAGTGCAAGTCCACAAACCAATAAGTGACTTCAGTGTGGCTATATCCATCGTTTATGTACAATCTGTAATGTTAATTAAATACAGGACAATACTAGTAGGTTTAGCGTCCCTTTCATGATATCTTAGGCAAAGCAGGTAACATTAATATATAATATGATTTTCACTGTGCAGACGGGGTCCTCCCAATAACAACAATTCCAAAAAAAACATTATTTACATACACTCTATTTAATAAGGCAGTATATTCTGCCTGTCTTCAGCTCCAAGGCATGTAGTGGTGCGTTAACAGTACTATGCAGAGTTGTATTTATTTAAGGTCAGTACTCACAAACTGACAGTGATTCACCTTCATGCTACACCTGTATAATGTGACTGCATATGAAGGCGGCACACACTGCGGCGGCATCTGACATCAAGACCTGTATTCCTTGCCCTCTAGCCTCACGGGCTTTTGAAGTTACGTGCCTGTTAGCAGCTCACACACATATACGAAATACACCAAAAATATGATCTATGTATCTTTGATCTCTTTGCTAGCTGCATATATTACTGGGGTGGAATTGTGGTAAAAGCACCTTGGAGGAGGGGAAAGCTGGAAAATTATGAATTCCCTGGCAAATTCCCTGGAGAATGTTAAGGCTTTATTATACATGAGGTAGCGTGAAGGGTGGATTGGATTGATCGCTTTTTGCAAGAAATGTATTTTTACAGTGAAAACGAAATGTTAATATTTACACATAAAAAATCCAGTCAGTTTTAAATGATAAACATTTTTCCAAATATGATTTGTAAACAGTTTGTAGAGGATATTAAATAGTATCTGTAGCTCAAAAAGCAGATTTTCCTGTCCTATTTATGAACTCAGACTAGTTTACAAGGTGACAGCTCATTGTATTGTCAACAAGCTACAAGCAGTGATATCTTGTCTTTTTCTATTGCCTAAGTAGGGCCAGAGGGGGGCCCACTGACAGATAAACAAACACCTAGCTGCCGCAGCAGGAAGTAACACTCCCTTGAAGACTGTTGTGTGGCGAAATCAGAATCAATACAGTAAGTAGAGGAAGAAAAACACAAGAAAAGAGAGATGGATAATGTAAGAGCAAGACAGGAAGGCGGCATGCAGATAAAGGCACAAATAGATTGCACATATGGACAGAGAGGCAGACAAGAAAAGATCTGATGCACACGTAACTAAGCTTCTGGTTTTTTTTGTTTTGTTTTTTTGCACAGGGGAGACACACTGACTCGGTGCCAGTGCAGTTTTATGGAGTTTCCTTTATCTGATAGCAGCCAGGCATCCAGCAAAGTATCCAGGTGGGAACAGGCAAAGCTTCCTTAGCCAGCTGTTTACTCCCCAACAGAAATACAAGCATGTATTATGAAGCCTAAAAGCACCTCGAGTAACAGCCTGTAGACCGGAATGAGAACATGAGCTTTTGGGTCTTTTATTTGGGTTTTTTATCATGCAGCAAGTTCCTGATATAGAAGCAACAATAAAAAAAATAACAACTGAATACTAATTTGACATTGGCCAAAATGTATTGATCTGAGTTTGTCAACAAAACTGTGATAGAAAAAAAAAGTTTTAGCTACAGTAGGGCTGTTTTATCATGGTTTAAAATTAAGATGAAATTAGGGAGATGTAATAAGAAACCAAAACACATTTTAAAATACTATAAAATATAATAGAAAAAAAAAACTATAAGTTAACAAAAGCATGAAGAATAAACCCCAAACAAAATGCTACACTGAACAACTAAACTGAATTCCTTATAAGATTTATTTGGTTGTGCAGAGTCGTTTCAATCTATATACAGCATATAATGGAATTAACCTTTTACCAATCTCCAGTATTATAAACTCAGCCACTACTGGACAGGGGTCGTGCAGAATTTGAGTGGAACAGAAACAATGCTGCATGGAGTGTTTGATGCAGTTAGGAATGGTTACAAAGAACAACCAGCTGCTCTAGTGAAATACTCTTATCATATACTTATTTTAATAATTCTCTGTAGAGATCTACATTTCTACATTTAACCTGTCTTTAGTCTTTCGCTGATTATGTTGCTGTACAGTTTCCCTTGTGGAATCTTCAAAAAAGTGTATTAATCTATCCAACTGAATTTTGTCTCTAAATTCCCATTTCTCCCTCCAGACTTATACAAATAGACTCTAGTTCTTCTGATCTATGCTTGCATGGTTGTGGACAAGTGTGAATGTTGATTCATGCTGTGGCACTGCCCTGAAGACAAGTCCTTTTGGACAGAAGTGCTTTATTGGATTTCAGAATTAATATATATAAATCTCTCTCTGTGTCCTGTCTTTAGCTTGTTAGGGCCTAAGAAAGAAGCTACGGTGAACAACACACCAAGATGTTTGTTAATGTTACATTTGCCTGGCTAGAACTAGCTACAGTTACCCTATGTTTATTTATGGCTGAGAAAGATTGTGTGAATACTAATAAATACATAAATAAATAAAATAATATTAAAAGAATAGGTTCCCTCCAGGTACTCCGGGTTCCTCCCACAGTCCAAGACATGCATGTTGGGTTAATTGGTGATTCTAAATTGGCCGTAGGTGTGAATGTGAGCATGAATGGCTGTCTGTCTCTCTCACACAGACTGGTCAGAGAACCCCCAAGCTCCAATCACTAGGATGGTTCAGGGTCACTAGTTACGCTGCAATAGGCCTAGGCTGCTGGGGGCTTCCCATGATGCACTGAGCACTTCCTCTTCATCACTTCCTTTCACTCTCCATGTGTTCATCACTTGCATTTAATCATTAGTTATTATTAACCCTGTCTCTCTCACACAGTGTGTCTTTTGTCCTGTCTCCCTCTGCTTTCTTCTGTTTCTCCTCACCCCCAACCGGTCGCGGCAGATGACTGCCCCTCCCTGAGCCTGGTTCTGCCGGAGGTTTCTTCCTGTTAAAAGCGACTGTTGTTGTGATTTGGCGCTATATAAATAAAATTGAATTGAATTGAATTGAATAGGGAAAAATGTGTATTCCCCAACCGTTTGGTGAGTGTTTGCTGGAGGTTGCTTGCTGTTACCAGGTGAAATCAGTCGCTAAGAGGGTGCTACACTGAAAACCTCCTTATGATTGCTTTGGTTGCTAGCAGATTGCCACAATCGCCTGCAGTTTGCATGGAAGACGCTGACTTGTTTGCAAACACTCGCCATTTATTCTCTGAGCTGTAATGAAACTTGAAAAGGTGTGAGCAAACTGAGGAATGGAGAAAATGGAGAATGTTCACGTTCAGCATAAAAGTTGTGCCTTACCGCTGCAACCACCACATTTCAAAAGGTGCAACTTTTACTTTGAAGGTGAATGCTCTCTGTTTCTGGTTTGCATCACACTTTTCACAGTTTCACTAGAACTTGCCAAGTTTAGTTTGCAAGTGTCTGCAGATAAATTTGTGCCCTCCTTACAAACTATATGCGACTGCGGCAACCTGCTAACAACCAAAGTAACCGCAAGGAGGTTTTCAGTGTAGCACCCTCTTAGTAACTGGTTTCACCTGGTGACAGGAAGCAGCCTCCAGCAACCACTCGCCAAATGGTTGGGGAATACACATTTTTCCCTAGTGATTGGACCAATGGGACCAGTTTCACACTACCAACTGCCAGTAACCTCCAGCCAACTGGTGGTGGAATACACAGATTTCCCTAGCGACCGGTGGCTGCCAGTGGGTAACTGACTGGTCTCTAGGCTTGAGTGAATGGTGCTTTAGCAATCAACTTCACAGTGACTGCCAGCAACCTCCAGCAACCATTCACCAACCGGTCAGGGAATCCACATTTCTCTTTAGCACCGGTGGTTGCCAGAAGTTTGCTGACTGGCCTGTAGGCCTGTGTAACTCGGGCCTTAGCCCTGTGACAGACTGGAAACCTGTCCGGGGTGGTCCCGCCTCTCACCCTATGACTGCTGGGATAGGCTCCAGCCCCTCTATGACCCTGAATTGGATAAGAAGAAGAAAATATATGGATTAAAAAAATATATATATGTGTATGTAATCCACCGTATCACCCTTTATAGATATCAACAATTAGACACATTACCGTGCTCTGTTTGTTGCTGAGGGCAGCAGCATTGGTGATGGTGTTGGGACACAGGAGGCCCAATGCCTTGCTTCTGCCCACGGCCTTACTCATCTGCTCTGCTAGAGATCTAAACTTCTCATGCTCAGTCACAACCACACATGCACACACATAGAAAAACAGACCATATCTCTCTCTGTGGCTTAGGAAACCACAGAACATTCTGGAAGGGAGAGACAATGTGGAAACAAATACTGCAAAGTAAGAACGATAGATAATTACATGTTTAGATATTTTCATTGGCTGTATTTAGTTACTGTTAAAAGAATCTATTTTAGTTCATAACTACCTTTTCCATATTTGCAATCTTACTGCACGTCTGGCCCATTGAGACACTACATGATTCTGTACTATTAAATGTGACTGACTACAGAATGTCCATCAAGGCAGTAGTAAGTTACAATTGATTAACTTAAAAAAAACCCCAGCTAATATATAATTTAAAGTTATACTCCTACACCTTTTATGGTTTTCTAAGTCATATCCTTTTTTTCTTTGTTTCTGTCTCTCTCAATTACAGAGTGCCCATTGGCCTATCAGCTTCAGTGAGCACAGAGTGGTAATAATTCACAGTCAATCTGTGCATTGGACCGCCACACAGACTCATTTAAATACTGCCCACAGCCATTACTATATTTCTCTATCTCTATCATTATCCATATCTCTCCCCTGCTTGACTCACTTGACCTCCCAATCCTTCCCCCCATGACTAGTTTTTGGCTCTCTCTCTCTCATTTGTGTATTCAGTGCATCAGTCCTCTACCTTCCAATAATTATTTGATCTTTTTCATTTCTCATGCCCTTCTCTCATACACTTTAACCCTCTTTATCTGTTCACGCAATCCTCAGAGCTCAGGGTGAGTTGCTTGGGATGCCAGCAAGCTTTGATTTACTTATCTTGGTTTGGGGCCCCTGGCAGTGATGTTACAATTCAGAAAGAGAGCACAGCTATGTCAACATCCATTCATAGCTATGCCATCAAGATCTTTGGATGCACACACTGACTGAATACTGAATAAACGAGTGCAGAGTGACATGTATAATACATGTACAGTTTTTTGTATGCTTTGCAGTGCTGCTATGCACTCTGCTGTTTTCATGCCATCCATCGGCACATACTGTGCAATATTATATCAAAATTTTCTGCACATACGGTATACCATCCATCAGTTTCTGTACATGTATCACACCAGCTGAATGAAAACTAAAATTCATAATTTATTTTCAGCATGCTCACTATGGGCCTGCTGTAGATGTTGCAACACTAAGTTTTGGCTGAAAAAATAAATTTTGTTTAGCACTGCCTTGTGCCTAACTGACCAATTCCATGATTCATTCCCCCATTATTTAACTCTTTCTTTTGGTCGAGACAAAATTCGGAAGAATTATCTGATCATTCCACTGCTCAAGGCTCCACTAGTTTTCCCCAGCTACCTTTGGATTTGCATTGGGGCAATTTGGGTTTCAGTATCTTGCCCAAGGACATTTCGACATGCGAACTGAAGAAGCCAGGGATTAAACCACCTTCCGATTAGTGGACAACTTGCTCTACTTCAGCCTCCAGCTCAGTTCAGCTTTAAGTTTTCCTAAGTTTCCTTTTGAAAAGAAAACATGCCTGAACTTGTTTAAACAATCGGAGCTGACACATCCAGCTAGAATATGGACAGTTAATGCTTTGTTGTTTATTGCATCTTTATCAAGAGGCAACCTGTGGCGATGAAAACTTAAGCCCACCCAAACCCTTTGAGTTGACAGGTGTGACACATATAAAACAAGCTAGGTGTCAGTTTAGCTAATTTGACTCACTGAACTTGAACTCTCAACCATGTTTGTGGTGTTGGTTCCTTTTGAAGCATTTTTAATACAATTACCGGACAAGTAATATGACTTTCTATGCAGTTAATTGTACCAACAGCATGTCCAAGAAGTCTGTGCACCAGCTTTTATGGGGGTGATATTGTAGCATGAATTTATTTGTTAGCTAATTACAAGGTATCCATGAATGCGCCTTGCTAACCAATTTAGCTAGTGTTAGCTAATAACTTAGCACTGCATCCTCTAGTATAAAAATTATCTCTCCTTGCTCTAAATAAACAAGATGGTGATCGCCATAATGCTAAACTGGGTGCTGTAAAAGGGGATTGAGGTTTTGCAGTCATGTGATCGATAACCATGTGACGTTAATTTGACTGCTGTTTCAGAAGTGTAGGGTCAAGTGAATATGGCCCCAGGTTGTAGTTAGTGGGTGGTTGCAGACAAGTCTGCATCTTCCATGCAAGCTACAGGTGACCGTGGCAATCTGCTAACCAAGGTTTTTGGTGCAGCGCCCTCTTTGCGACCAATTTCACTTAGCAACACCCAGCAACCTCCAGGAACCAGTCACGAACCATTCGGAGAATACACTTTTTCCCTCGCGACTGGTGGTTGTATCATGTCTAATATGGCGGTCAACTCTCGTGCAATGTGCGTATAACAACGTGCGAGAAACCTCAATTGTCCACAAAGCATTGGGTGATACCATTTATATACGGTCTTTGATTGTTATGCTACTTTGAAGCTAACTGAAGCTAGTAAAAACAAAGAAAAGATACTTTCATCAGATAGCTTTTCTTAACTGACTTTTTGTAATTATTCAATTTTTTAAAATCTTGTTTTTTGTTTTTTTTTTTGCATTTCTTGCTGGTGAATGTAATCAGTACTTTGCAAGCATGACACAGAACTCATACATGTTTTTGACTGTATTTTTTCTGCAAAAGGAAAATGTACTACAGTGCGACAAAACACAAATGACCCAGTGCAACATACCTTATCAATATCTGTTCATATCACTGGCTCACTCACTGTCTATTTGTTTAGATGGAAAGAGCAATGCTAATCTCAGTACATCACAGGTGTCCATCTGCAGAGGTTAAAAAGTGAACAATCGACTGAGCAAGTGAAGGAATTGGAGCATGGTTGAGGGATGTGACCTGGGAGCAGTAATCACCTCCAGCTGCTACCCACCATCTCTTCCCATTTCTCTCACTCTTGTTTTCCTCCTGTTTCCCTGCTCACCCTACCTATATTTCCCACCACTTTTCTTCCTCTACTCTCATAATCTTTCACACAGCTACTGGCAAATATAGCTCAGGGTATCCAGGAGCTGTGTTTATCCCAGGTTTCAGGCTCGTGAGGCAGGCAGGTGGTGGGAGACAAGAATCTCCCACCAAGGTTCACCGGAGGTTCTCATGGCTTCGCTGCATGCGGCCCTGCAGTGCACAGTTGGTCCTGACCTACAGAATAGAAAACATCAACAATAGTAAAGGATACTTTCTCTATAAATAGGATTCTGAATCTATGATACCATTTGTGGAAACAGTGATTGTATTAACACTGTAACACTTTTTGGTGATTGTTACATTCTGCAGCAAGCTTGTAAAAGAAACTTCATAGTGCTTCAATGCATGTCACATAAAAGCACAAAGCATACAACTAATCACTTCTTAATACACACATTTTCTCAGTTGTGTTTTCCAAGGTGCTATAAAGAGAAGTTGTGGGAATTTATTCTTTCATTCTCTATCCTCAAACACTCATCCCTGTGGTTACATAAGGCGTCATAACCAGCACCACACTTCTCCCTTCTTTGTGGCTAGAGAGTTGCCAGGCAACTCAGAGAACACCTGCCTGACTGCATCTTTGCAACCTTTTGTGGCTCACATACACACACGGTCACACAACACAGGTTTTTTAATCACCCTTTCTCTTCCGTAAGGGTCTCTGCCTCAGAGGTAGACGAGGATGCTTGGGGCTATTATCGCTGTTTACCCAAGCTAATATCCATGCCAAAAGGAGAAGTCTGAAATGAGAACAGAAACTTTACTGGACACCAGATGACAGCATAAAGTTTCCCAACTAACTTCCTGGACACAGTACAGCCAAAGGAACTTGGACCCATATTGAGGCTGCGTCTCAGTCTGGGTCCTCTTTGAAGTGCTGTCTCTTTGTGACCATATTTCCTTAACTCTGCCAACATTTTTTATTTACAATAACAGATTAAAGTCAACTACCAGCCTGGTGTATAATGTTGCTGTTTCAATTTCTGCAAATCTAGATGTTTTGTGATG
Source organism: Paratilapia polleni (assembly GCA_015106735.1). Lineage (NCBI taxonomy): Eukaryota > Metazoa > Chordata > Actinopteri > Cichliformes > Cichlidae > Paratilapia > Paratilapia polleni. The sequence goes on along the minus strand of VUQI01055479.1, from coordinate 7,118 downwards.
AGTAAATTGGTGACACTGGACACAGAAAAACAAAGTACACAGACTGAGCTATTGTGCAACATCATCTCGGTGAATGTGCAGAATTTGCTGAAACCTTTGAGTCCCCAACCAGTGTCTGGACACTTTTAGTCAGACTGACGTGACTTCAACAAATTTAGATTTTTTTTCTGGTGAATGTCAAACCATTGTGAATCTGAATCATCAGGATTAAGTAGCACTGAAGTGAATCGATTTTACTGACTTGTTATTGAACTTGTCTTCTAAGACATGATTGTTTTAAAAAAAAGAGAGAGAGAAATAAAAGCAGCATAAATAAATATATATTGTGATTTTTAATCCCTAACCTGTGTCAGTCTCCCACACCCCAAAGTCCTTCATTTCATTTTCAGCCTTATAAATGACCACATCTTTGAAGCTCCATGCTTACAATTCAACACTGAGAACACTGATAATCTTGGTTATTTACATTACACTTATGTACATCGAAATGGATATACTGTCTAAACTGAATTATGAAATGAGTCATCGAAAAGAACATGTAGTGTAGCTGGCATAGGACTAAAGCCCGACTGATATATGATTTTTAAGACCGATACTGATATTTGGTGATTTAAAAGTCCAATTTCGTTCAATTTTTTGTTTGTTTGTTTTTTTTGTTTGTTTCAGAGACATGAAGCATAAACAGATTTCACTAAAAATTTGTTATGTGTAGTTATTTATGAATCCTTAAAATAATGTGACAGTGCAGTTTAAGAATAATCTTGTTTTATTGTCACAACAAGCCTGGATTACTCGTTTTATGCTCTGCCTGATGCTGCTCAGATCAGCTGGTTGTTGTGTTTGTGGCCCAAACACCTGTTGCCAATAGGGAAGTTACAGAGTGCCCTCTGGTGTACAAACTATGCAACATCAACACTCATAACATGGTTGAACGGTGTTTCTCCCAGCTCTTCTTTATTTTTTGAATTTTATTTTATCAGGTGTTATATCAATATATCGGCAAATTGCTTATATCGGCCAATATATCGTCCCCTCTAGATAGGACTATTGAGGTTTAACCTATTAAGTATTCAAAATTTACTTTTCTTATGTTATTTTCTTCTGATTTTTTTTAATGACAGGAAAAGTTTATTGAACTGATTTAACTTAATGGTACACACATGCACACACAAATGTAAACTGTAATGATACATTTAAAAAATAAAAAATAAAAAAAACTTAAAATTTCCTAATATTAGCTTAGCCTCATGCTTCATGCTATACAGCTATGATGATTTTTCTATATTCTGAAAGTGTCTTACATGACGCTGGAATTGAATAATCTATTCACTGACTTACACTACTCATCCGATGCATGATTTCATACAACAAACCCTGCCCTCATTTGACACATGTGAATAAGCAGGGGGCTGCATGTAGAGTGAATGAATGATTTTTTTAGACTATATCCAGTACAATATATAATTTTACATAACTGAAGTATTGAGTACCATTTAATAAAGTAGTCTGCATGCACTGAGTAAGTCGAGAAGACTTTGGTGATGTAGAGCAAAGAGAACTTGTACTCTTACTCTATTTTTGTACAAAAGATAGATCCAAATGAGCGCTTTGATATCTTTCAGCTCTAAAGGTGCAGAAAACACCATATGGGTCAGTATTCATCTAGATATTGCAGTGTCTGTGCATCCCACAGGTGCATACCAAAAAGAAGAGAGTGCGAAGAGAGAGAGAGAGAGGAAGTGAGGAGAGATCAGAGATGTTTCTGTGTATGTATGCATATGAGAATGAAAAGAATGGATGCACAAGATAGAGCGATACAGTGGGAAATGTAACCATGCAGCTGAGTCATCCACAGTGGCAAGACAGAGACTAGAGATTCCCAAACAGATCATCTGCCTGTTTTAATAGCCTTTGGGCATAGTGTCCCCTTGTTCCATTGTCTCTGCCCAGACACAAACAGAATCTAGCTGCATCCTTGACTGCCTATAGTATGTGTCTTATGAATAAAGAATATATTATTTAATTAATTGCTTTTTATCCCTTGTGCAAATAATTGCAGACAACCACAATTCAAGTGAGAACTGACATTAGACATATAGAATGGGTAGCTGGGGACGATTTTTATTTAAAATTGGTATAATTGTTTCCAGCTCATCACTGAACATTCTTCTGATTTCATACCATCCATTTAGGAAGCTGCATGCAGTCTCTAGAAAAGATGTCCTCAGGCACAATCCCGCCAGCCTTTTCCATAATCTCTCCCACTGTTAAGGAAGAGAGAGAATAGAGGAAATTCCCATAATAGGACAGGGACTTTTCAGAGGAAATGGAATTGAACAAGCTGTCTAGCTGTTTGTGGAAATTTGTAAAATGGACCTCATATCCATTGACCATTCTGTTTATTTCTGGTACTTGGCTAATATAGCATAAGTACAGAATTTATTCTCGGAACAAGTTACAACAGGTAAAATAATGCCTGAAATAGACTGAAATGCTTTACCTAGTTTACTGGTTTAGTTTGCTGGATCTTACAACATACAACATTAAGTGTAAATACCACAACTACTGTTAAAATGGTGGCTACTTCCATAGAAGGCAGCAGGTAATGCAGACAGATCAAAGAGTATGAGCATGCCATTTATCCCCACGCAAAGTCTTCAGAACCACAACCACCTTAAATGTGTACTCTATTTAATCAGATGGCCAGATGACAATGACATTATTTTATCAGCTTTGTATGTGTGTGTGCTCAAACAAGTGCTTGTGGGCCTTAATGGATTTCTCCCAGGAGTCAGATAAGCCATATGTGGAGTGCAAAATGCTTTCACTGCAGATTCTTATTCAGATTCTACACCAAATTGATTATATCATATTTTCAGCAAGAAATAATCTAAAGCTCATCACTTGTATTGTGAGAACACTGGCATCCTGTTCAGGGTATACCCTGCCTTTTGCATGAACACAGGACCGCTGGGCATTGGCAATAGATGCTTTGGGTCCTGCGGGTTGCAGGGCGGGGCTTCCGTGAATCGGACCTGTTTTGGCAGAATCTGGGTGGGCTGTAGGCCTTTTTGTGGTGTTCTGTCATCAACTGTATGTAAAAGATGGCTATAACTTCTGGGTCTGAAAAGTGAAGCTAATGTGGAAGTGCCTGGATTATCTCTAATGGTCAGCAGGAGGCAACTCATCTGGTTGCAAAAATACGTCAGGTTGGATAGAAGTCTATGGGAAAACAACCTTTTCCGTTTCCTTTTCTTTGACTTCAGTAAACACTTTCTTTATGGCTTCAGTCACCAGTATCAAGTCTTACTGAATAAAATAAAATGAAATCATGAAAAGTAAAGTGAAAAAGGAGGATAAAGCTTTACCGTGTGATTGACAAGTTGCATGTGAGCGTGCAGTGTCCTCGGTTTCTCAGTCAGATCTGCCCCTTGTTCGTCATGTTTGGTTTGAAAACACAGAGATGGGGGCAGTGAAAACGCTCACCTGGCTATGACCATTATTTGCATAAAGTCTATGTGTTCTTGAGGCATTCCTCAGTACCTCCCTCTACTGGGTGCCATGTGGGAGTGCCATTGTTGTGGGAGGTGCGCTTGGCCTGCAACAATATTTATTTGGATGTGATGTGTATCAGAGTTTCCACATGAATGCCAGGACCCAATTAGAACATTGCATTGCAACAAGATGATCAGTGTTATTCACTTAACCTGTCAGAGGCTTTATGCTGTCGATGATCGGTGTACATATCCAAGTATAAGTGTTTACATTACTAGACTAACTTAAGATAAATTTGCACATTTCTATTTAAAAAAGAAAAAGGCAGAGAAAAGTGGTGCATACAGGTGTTTTGGCAGCAATCTTTTCTGTTTTACTGGCTTTGATCAATTAAAAATCCATATTAGGGATTCCACTATGGGTGCGGCACACCTCAGCTTCAGAACAAAGACCCCGCCTGCCCCCCTGTCTCTCACTGTCTGTCTCTCTCTCCCTCCATATCTCTGGAGCCCTCTTAAAAAGGTAATGGATTTAGACTGCAAAATATGAGCCAGTAACACACGTGTGCAAGGGTGGAGGGGTTAATCACAATGACAGAAGCATAGCCTTGCTGTCATAGTAAGCTGTCTGATAAAGTGGTAAATCCTCTTAAAACAAGAAAATGAGGGAAAATAATATGGGTTTGAGCCAATGGCTAACATTCTGTAATTAGGAGTTGGATGCTCTGCTTAGAGGATTCTCCCTCTCTCTATCAACAAGGCAGCTGTTTTTATTGCTGAACGGTGCTGGATATTTGATAAGTGATGGGAATTTGAATTATGGCAGGTGGTGTCAAGTTACATTTCTTTGAGTGTCAGTCACTCAAAGATACAATAAGACAGATATGGTAAATTAAATATAGAATGATCCCTGCATGGAAAAGAGGGGAAAATGGAAGGAACACATACGGTATTTGCAGATTTATCTGAAATGCAAATATAGCTCTAAGTGGGGAGGACTAAATCAATTAAAAAATGAAGTTTTGCATTACGGGGAAATATATACATTATGTATATAATTAGGATTCAAATGAAAGTAATGTTTGACATTTTGGGTTCTTGGTAATAACTTGCTTGCTGGCAGAAGTTCAGGAAGCACAACCACTGAGAGCCACTTCAACATAGTGTGACTTGTTTCTGGTTATGGCACATTTTTTACAATAAATAGCCAGTACAGGAAGCGAAAGCACGCTGCTAAATTTCAAAGGAAATTGCTCGCAGTCTTTGAAACATCACCTCTGCTAAACTTTTGACAGTGTACTTTCATCAACTTAGAGAGCTGAGATCATTTCCTAACTCGCCTCCCTCCCCATTAGACTTTAACCCATGCTGCCTCACCACAGCGCTCCAGGCTATATCTTTCATGAATTATTTAAAAACGGTAGCATTGCACATGAAATTAATATTCAGACATTTTTTCTATTATCTATATTAATTAGCTCTCTCTGTCACTCCCTGCTATCTGTTATTTGGGTAATGATTTGTATTCCTGTGGCATTAGCTCGGTCAGGGCTTGTGCCCATTGATGCTACATGCCAGGCATGCTGAGTGAGGTTGGACTGGGCTGCTCTGTTATTTTTTTTTTCCCCCCTTCCTGCTACACTTAGCTTCTGGCAGGTGATTTTTATCTCTTTCCTCTATCCACTTCTTTGGCTTTCCAAAGCCATTTCCAACTTTCAAAACAACATCTGCTTTTTCCATTTCTCTCAGCAGAGGACTGTGTGAGAGGCTGCTTTTTCAGTATAACTGGCTATTTAATATTTGCATTGCACACTCCAGCCTGTTAAGTGTTTAAAGTCAGACGCAGCTGAGCAGCAAACACTGTTTTCACTGTCTCTATAAATTATGGATTAAAAAAAAAACCAAACTCTGGGAATATCAGTTGCTCATTTTGCAGTGAGTGGCTTTTGAATTTCAAACAGTATGGCTCCCCCTAGTGACCAAGTCAGTTACCAGTACAGGATGCCTTCACTTTAAGCATCTGTTTTAACTGAGCAATGCTTAATTAATAAAAGTTGACTTATAATAATTAAAGCCACTGACTGTTTTTTTTTTTTTTTTGTCAAATCACAGACAACACCCGAATGTGATATGGCTTTGCTCTCATAGCCAAACTTACCAGAGTTTTCTCTGTGAATACTTCTGGGCTTTAGGGGTTTTTAAAGTGGCGTTAAAAAGAGGCAGGGAGTTCATTTTAAAAAATACATTTGCTTGGACAAAATCTGCAAAAATGACTTGATGGATTGTGCTTCCTATTTAACTTTGCATTCTGTGTTACTGTGTCCACTTAGCACGCCCCAGCTTCACTCGTCAATTATTCAAGCTCGATGCTGCAAACAGAAAAGCAGTTGTGTCTGTACACTGTGGCCTAGGGGCTACATGTAGCCTCATGGAAATGAATGCAGTTTTTTTTTTCTTTTTTTTTCTGGGCTATCTTGAGGGTAAAAAGTGTCTTGCCTCAAATATTCAAGGCAAGGCAACAAATCACTCCATGCATAAACTGAAGTAGCTATAAAGCAAGACAGTGTTTCATTAAACATACAGTGTGGCTACACTGCTGATTTAAAAGGAACTAGCTATATCAACATGTGGGCCTTAATATGCTATAATTTCCCTCTCCTACTAAAGGGGAAAACAAGAGAAACAAAAAACTCAAAATGTTTCATACATATCATGACCAGCAAACTGAGCCATTACCTCACGTGCACATTGCACTGGTTGCACTCCAGAGCTATCATTACAAAGTTGCTATTCCCAATGGACTGTTGTATAGAGAGTGTGAAAAATGCCTTCCAGTTGAAAGGAAAAAGGGGACGAGATATAAGTCTTCACACTTTTCCTGATGATAAAAAAAGAAATGAGTTGGAAAATGCTTGTGGACGAAGATAACTTCCAGAAGACCCAGGGCATTTCTCTCCCGATGCATTTGATCCATTTGGTCAACTAAAAGAGCTCACAAAAGTTGCAAGTTAGAAGCGATGGCAAATGCCGTGCCTACAATTTTCTTCCAGAAGCCATCAGATAGTGAGTAAAAATTGCTTTAAGGAATGTGAAAGATGAGAAATATTAAGTGCACTCCTGTTAGGCAGTAAAACATCCACTATGTCAATTCAGTCAGCTCAGCAATCTGTAAGTGTTCTCCATCTAAGACCGATCCAGCTGCTCACACAGACACAGACATGTCAGATGCAGCCATACACTGTCAAGCAGATGCTTGCGAGCTGGCAATCAATAACCATGTTTATGAGTGTGAACATAAACTTGATTTGAATAAGAAGTACAGGACGATATACAGTGGTGTGAAAAAGTGTTTGCCCCCTTCCTGATTTCTTGTTTTTTTGCATGTTTGTCACACTTAAATGTTTCAGATCATCAAACACATTTAAATATTAGACAAAGATAACACAAGTAAACACAAAATGCAGTTTTTAAATGAAGGTTTTTATTTTTAAGGGAAACACAAAATCCAAACCTACCTGGCCCTCTGTGAAAAAGTAATTGCCCCCTAAACCTAATAACTGGTTGTGCCACCCTTGACAGCAAGAACTGCAATCAAGCATTTGTGATAACTGGCAATGAGTCTTT
>VUQI01055478.1:0-25633 GCA_015106735.1 Paratilapia polleni | reverse complement strand
AGCTCCCAGTTTGGATATGGGAGACAGACACCCTCTTTACTTTTAAGATTAGGCTTAAAACTTTCCTTTTTGATAGAGTTTATAGTTAGGGCTGGATCAGATGACCCTGAACCATCCCTTAGTTAAGCTGCAATAGGCCTAGGCTGCTGGGGGCTTCCCATGATGCACTGAGCACTTCCTCTTCCTCACTTTCTTTCACTCTCCATGTGTTTATACACCATTTTCCTTCCCACTGTTGCCAAGTGCTTGCTCATAGGGGGTCGTCTGATTGTTGGTGTTTTCTGTCTAATATTGTAGGGTCTTTACCCTAAAATATAAAGCGCCTTGAGGCGACTGTTGTTGTGATTTGGCGCTATTTAAATAAAATTTAATTGAATTGAATTGAATTTATGATTTGTCATCTCTCTATGCTATTTATTTTCCTCTTTTGTCTTTCCCCTTGCAGCAGATGACTGCCCTATCAGTCTGGTTGTTCTTGAGATTTCTTCCTGTTAAAAGGATTTTTTTCTCTCCACTCTCACCAGCTGCTTAGAGGGGATTTTCAGATTGCCGAGTTTCTATCTGTAACTTTGTAGGATCTTTTACCTTACATTACTCTTGTGATTTGGTGCTATTTACGTAAAAAAAAAAAAACTTTCTATATGTTTTTTGTTAATGTACTTACTGAATAAATTATCTTTACAACACTACATGAAGGAATGTAATGTGTTTTGTATTTTCTCTACATTCTGTTTACAGCAAGAGACAGTGAATTGTTATTCTTGAATACACTTTATATCCTTCCAGTTTAAAGTTCTAATATGTCCTCCTTTCCTCTTTAACCCTTTCTTCCTTAGGAGCGTCTGCTAATGAGCCTGCTGCCCAGGAATGTTGCCATGGAGATGAAGGAGGACTTCCTGAAGCCGCCTGAGAGGATCTTTCACAAGATCTACATCCAACGTCATGACAATGTCAGGTATGGGGGTGTCATGACAACTGTGGACCTCAGAGGTGTGTGGAGGGACTGGAGTGTTTTGATCCAGGTGTCACCAGCTGTGACGTCAAGGTCAAGAATAGAAGCAGAGCAATTAAGATTAGCCATTAACGCAGACACAATCAGGCAGCATAAAGGTTACAGAGGGCAATGGGCTGGAGCACTGCTGTCACCACCAACAGATTAAAAATAATTGTCTCCTCTGCCTCACACACACCATTTTTCAAAAAAAATGGTTTTGAAAACAGATGTTTTTGCATCTGCTTGAGAAATGTATTTAAATAGATATAGTTAGTTCTGATCAAATATTAAAACCCTGAGCCTGTTTTATTGTAAGCCCTGATAAGGTCAATACATCTCATCCAGGAGATGTACTGGTCTTTTTCAAAATGTAACCCATTTGTTTATGCACAGCTCTCTTAAGGTCCAACATTTCAGTCCAGTTGAGGTCTGGACTTTGACTGGGCTATTGCAACGCCTTGATTCTTTTCTTTTTCAGCCATTCTGTTGCAGATTTGCTGCTGTGTTTGGGATCATTGTCCTATTGCATGACCCAGTTTGGGCCAAGCTTTAGCTGTCAGACAGATGACCTCACATTTGACTCTAGAATACTTTGGTATACAGAGGGGTTCATGTTGGACTCAGTGACTGCAAGGTGCCCAGGTCCTGTGGCTGCAAAACAAACCCAAATCATCACCCCTCCACCACTGTGCCTGACAGTTGGTATGATGTGTTTGTGCTGATATGCTGTGTTTGGATTTTGCCAAACATGCAGCTGTGCATTATGGCCAAAAATCTCCACTTTGATCTCATCTGTCCAATTGTTCCTCAATTGGACAGGTGAGGTGGTTTGTTCAGATGCAGCTTTGCAAACCTAAGCCGTGCTGCTATATTGTTTTTAGAGAGAAGAAGCTTTCTCCTGCAACCCTTCCAAACAAGCCATACTAGTTCAGTCTTTTTCAAATTGTACTGTCATTAACGTTTAACATGCTAACTGAGGCCTGTAGAGTCAGCGAAATATTCAGTTATTTGGATACCAAATTCATCATTTAAGTTACTCAAAAGTACCAAATATTCAAAGATCTGAAATTAGTGAATGGGTGATTTTCTTGCTTTATTTCAGACATATAATAAATTTGATCTCTTAGGACTTTTGACGGTTGATTGTGCAGAAAAAAAATCAATCTGAGCATGGTTTGGTTCTGAGAACTTGCGCTGGGCATTTTTTGACATTCTGTAAATTAAATGATTAACCAGTAATCTACTAGTCAAACAAGGATTAATCAACAATGAAAACACCTAATATTTGCAGGTCTTTTCCTGTGAATTTTTAAAGCTATTTAATAGGCCACCTCTAATGCGCTTGTAATGAAAAATATGTGTGAGGACTTGGCTTGACTTTGAGCTGATTACATTCCAATGAGGCAGTAAAAAGAATAGGAGAGCTGTATTAGTGCTGCTGAGTGTAGGAGTCGAGGGCTAGGTAGCATATCAACAGCACTCCTGTCAAGAGACAATCCTCCCCACTCTCTTTTTGCTCTCACTGGCTGTCTGTCGGTCTGCTCGGGAACATCACCGCCCGTTCACCAGCCTCGACTGGCACTTGGCCAAACATCATGGGGCTGCACCCAGCAAGCATGCTCCCACTCGTCTCTGGGGAGCTGCTACAAACGCACACATGCACATTTAAACACACAGCAGCAAGAAAAAAAAAAACATCTTTATGTTCCCAAGCAGGGGCGTGACAGCCCCCAAATGTGGTCTCCCTTTGATGTGACCCCGAGAATGTTTGATCGCACACCTATTTAGCTCTGCCACCACCCTTCCTTCCCTTTCCCACAGCCTTCGCCTCCTCTCTCTTACCCACTGCCCTCCTCTTGCCTTCTCCTCCTCACCCCCCACACACCAGCACGACCTGCAGCACAGCAGCATTCAAAGACAAATGGCACAACAGAGCTCTTCTGTCGAGCGGCAGTCGTGATCCCAGCTTTGCATACATCAGACTCCTCAAGAACTATAGCGTGCTGCCAAAAAGAGCACAGCGACTCAGTCACGATGCAGAAAATGGGCCTTCCTCACCAAACCTTAACTCATTTTAGTGACTGAGAGAAATGTGTCTGTCAGTGTATCAAGAACAGTTTGTCACCATGTAACTGGTCAGATGTCTAATCTTGTTCATTTATTCTCCGACTCTTTTGCAGCTGCTGGACAACATTTAAGAAAACACATAAAACCCACAGCGCCGGTCATTTGTTCAAATAAAAAGGATAATCTATTCTTAGGTCCGCCTCAGAACCATCCCCGGGGGTCAGGTTTGAAGTGACTGTTCACTGAGCCGCCCCTCCTTCAAACAGAATTTATTTAGTCATAGCTTAGCAACTGTAATCAGTCAAGATTTATCCACAGGATGAAAAGGAACACCCAAGAATTCTAACACGAATGATACTCTTTTTATAAGATAAGCCTGGTTCTGCCGGAGGTCTCTTCCTGTTAAAACTGGGTTCTTCCTCCCCACCGTTGCCAAGTGCTTACTCATAGGGGCTCATGTTGGGGTCTTCTATAAAGTGCCTTGAGACGACTTGTTGTGAATTATCGAAAAATAGACCAAAGTTTACATTAACATTATTGGCTCTGCCCTCTCTAATTTATCTGGGAAGATGTGCTTTCCAGCAACTCTAGCAAGAGATAGTGAGATAGATGCAATAATGCAATAATGGAGAAAAAATTAGTTCTGACTAGGAAAAATTGTGTGTCTGAATTGACCATATTAGGAAGTAGGGTTTTCACTGACATCATACAGAGCAATGGGTAAAAACAAAGGGCCTCATTATTTGAAACTTGCCATGTGTAATATGATCATCCAGTAACAGTAAATGTATGATAGAAAATAAGGAAAAGCATATTGTAGACTAATCTTATAGGTCTCCTTTGAGATTAGTCAACTGAAACGTTCAAAAATCTGCAAGAAAAAGTATTTTAATCAATTCTTGGAACTAAAATTAGCTCAGTACAATGAATGATAGGCAAACAGCTGTTGTTTGGCTATAAATTAGAAGCCTGATTATGTCTACCTCTGTCTAAAATCAAACCACAATCTGTCTCCATTATCCCTGTAAAAGATGTCACACAAGAATGGGAGGCTTAACTGATGTAGCATGATATCATTATTACCACTTCAAAACCTTACAGGCTGGAGGTTATGGGGAAAACATTTATTATTTCTCAGGAGGTATCTAAAAAACTGAAGCTTGGCTATTATGATCAGCTCCACACAGCACACACCAGCTGTGATGCCTTTACTCCACTGAGAGCAGTGATTTTTCCACTGAGTCAATAAGATCCATAACACCTTGTTTTGCTGCCATCTGGCCTGCCTCTGAGCAAATGAATGAGGGGCTAAGTAGCTTTCAACACCTTCCTCCACCCTACTTCAGCAGCTAGCCAGCAGCAGGCAATTTAGCTCCGTAATTGATTTAGTGGTTGGCCTAAAAGATGCTTTCATTTATCAGAGATTGGATTATAGTATTTGCTGTTTGCTCACTATTAGCCAATTTGTTGCTCCTATGTGATCTGTTGGTATTATTTTGTTAAAGAAAAATATTGCTCTGTACAGTTAACATTACCCCATCCTTGTTTGTAGAATGTATTGTTTTTTCTACTGAACTGAGAACCGCACCATGTTTGGCTGCTAGTGAATACACAGAGCAGGGCGAATCAAAATCAGCAGTCATCACAAATCGAGCGCTTCACTTTAGATTAAATTCTCTTTTTCCTTCTGTCCTGACAGCATCCTGTTCGCAGACATTGTGGGTTTCACCAGCTTGGCTTCTCAGTGTACTGCTCAGGAACTGGTCAAGCTGCTCAATGAACTCTTTGGGAAGTTTGATGAACTGGCTACAGTAAGTGCTCTCCCCATCTCCTCTGGCTGCTACCAGTCTATTCAAATGGCTCATGGTGAAAATAATAAAATGAATTCTTCAAAGTGTGACTGATGTGCGAAAAAAAAATCTATATTTAATTAATTACACTGATTGTTAAAATCAGATTAAGCCCTTTCTCTAGATGGATCTTCTATACCAATTACTGGCTATAAATGGCACACATTCCTCCATATTCTTAGATTTCATTCCACTTTGTCAGATTTAAACTGATATTGTCTGAGTTTCATTGATATTGTAGCCACTTGTTGGCGCTGGCATGTCATCAAACAGCCACCTACCACCTACCACACATCTAGCAAAAGAGAAATGAAATGGGCTTCCTCATATATGTTAGTCCACCATATAACTCTGGTTTCCTTTAACAAATCCTACTATCAACGTCTGATAAATGCTCCACTCTGTTCTGCAGCTAACGCTGGGCTAATGTACATCAGGTTTTGTGTTAAGTTTTTGTAATGAAAACAGCTGCCTTCTGCCAGAAATGAGTTTGATCTTATTACTTGAGAACTATAACTCAGTTACACTGAGTCATTACACATTACTCAGTGAAAAAGCGATTACATTACCCAACACGGAAAATAACAGCAGCTTAACAAGCAGGAAGGAACACAATTGTGAGGGATTTACTAATAATTGTGCAACTAGTTTAACCTTCTGACAGTATTATAGAAGACCCGACCACTGACACTCCCTATATGGAAAAGAAACACAAAAAAACAAATTAAATATTTACATATTGTGTATCTTTGAAGATACTGTAATTTACTCATAAAAGTGGTCACTTCTGCCTTTTTCTTACACAACATGGATATAAGAATTGCTGTAAGTAGGAATCAACTAAGCATTATGTTATATGAGAACAAAGGAGCTTCTCCACAGTGTGACCATATCTCAGGCCAGTCTGTCCACAGAGCACAGAGACCAAAGTTATATCAACCCTCTATTTAGCTTCCAGTGATACAGGGAGCTAGCCAAGCCCAAGTAACAGAGTATTACTGGGACTAGTAGCTATAATTTATTAATGGAGGTAAGCCTGGGAGTTAGTTGAGGCAGGCAACTCGAGCTGCACGCACATAACATGCCTCAGTCACCAAATACATCCCTCCAATTTTGGTGGCCTATTTAAGCCGCACATTTTCCAATCTCTCCCTCTGACATGTACTGTGCTTAACAAATTTATTAGACCACCACCCAGTGTAAGGTTTATGCCACAGCTGCCCTAAATTAACAGTATTGGTAATTACCAAAATCATTTTTTATGGTTCTGTAATGGTTAATCCACCAGTATGCGCAAGCTCTTTAATCAAAATTATATTTTTAACGCTAAAATAGAATTATTGTTGTTATCCATGAATTTTTGAATTTACTGTTTTATAAAAAACCCCAGAAAAAAATAGTAAAGCACATTATTATTATTTTTTTATTAAGATGCCAAATTACACTTTTTTTACTTGCATTCCTGAACAGAAATGTTTGTTTTAGTGGTTGAATGTTATGCTTGAATTGAATGCTTAATTTCTGACTTCCCAGAAATGGTAAAAGGTCAAGAACTCACTGAAAAGGAAAAGGAGTCCACATTAAAGCACTTCCTGATACTGGATGGTTTTTCTCGTTTTTATGACAGGTGGTCTAATAAATTTGTTAAGCACTGTAAGTACCGCTGCTGACCTGCATTGCTGACTGATGTTCCTCAACATCCACCCGGAGGCACCGGGGGGGGGGATATTTCACTCATCACTCCTTAATTTAATATATAGCATATTTGCGGGGACTGATGAACTCAGAGCCTAGAAGCAAAACTCTAACTGCATTCTGCTGCTGTAATACTTTTGATCACAAGTTATATGCATTAAAACAGGTGGTGACAGTGATAAGACTCACAAATAAACCAAAATAGTGAGCAGAAAGACATTAGTGATTGTATTATTTGTACATGTGGCAGAGTCAGGACTTTAATTCTATTCACTTGAAATATTCATGTTTTAACCCTTATTGTATGAACCCTAGCCATTCATACAATTTGCTCACAAACACCTCCACACAGCAGTAGTGTGGGGCATGTCAGCTCCCATTTGGCTGTTTCCAGTCCTCAGTGTGCAGAGAAGCCCGGTCTCTCATCAGTCACAGTCAGTAAATTGATAAAAGCACGATTAGGTGAATGATTGGCTTGGCTTCCTGGTCTGGCTCATTTGGTCAATACATACAAGGTGATGTCGTGAGGTGTAGGGAATGCTGTTCTCTGATTGGCTATTCAGTGAGCTCGGTAAGTGAATTCAAAGTAAGGAGAGTAACGGAAAAAATAAAGAAAAGCTCGGAAGGGCTTGTTCAGTCCGTCACATCACTAAAAGACACTGTACAGCTAAGGGGGGAAATTCAGCGTTGCACACAGTCATTCATTGAATTGTTTTTTTTTTTATTCAGGTATGTGCTGAAAGTCAAGCTCAGCTGCAATCCCAGCAGATCAACTGATTTTAAGGCCCACACTCCCACCCACAGTTCACAACCTTTAAGTAATGGAGATATGAACATTATTTTCATTTTTAATGTACTGACAAGGACAAGACTGTGCAAACTGCACCCAGGACAGAAACAGCTATCCACTGCTGCTTACATCTCACTGACTCTTTCCAATCACCTGTAAAGACAGCACGTGACAGCACAAAGCAAAGAACCCCATAGTCAAAAGGTTGTTGAGGCCAAGTGTATTCTGAACCCATCCAAGTAGCCAAAGCTTTTTTCAGTAGTTAAAAGCAGAGATGAGCAGTCAGGATTTTGTCCTCCATTTCTACCTGTACACGTTTCTGCAGTAGAATTGCTGTGGACGCAAGTTTTTTTGTCAAGTGCTCTTCTGGCTGGTTTTTCACCTACTTAGCTGTCAGCTTTTTGTTAACACTTAAACATGAAAAGACAGATCTTGTGTGTCCTCATTAGGATAGGGATGCGTGTTAGGATGTGGAATTGTAGCCTAAAGTTCATATTGTTAAGTGGTAACTATCTTAGGCTGTGTTGGGAGTACCACAAAAGTAATGTAGCAAGTAGTGTAACAATTTACTTTCTACAGGAAGCAATTAAGTAACATAATACATTTAAAAAAATAATAATAATAATGTGTAATACATTACTTTTTGGACTAACAACCCCAACACTGGAATTAATTAGCACCATATCTGTTGTCACTGATGCCTGCTCACCATACCCCCCAATATAAATGACTGGAGATTGAAATAATCTTCTGACAGAGCTTCTCAGTGTTGAAAACTGCATGTGTAACTTACTTAAAACATATTAACAGGAATGCTACGAATTCCTTCTTACTTATCAGCTGTAAAATACACTGAAGCCTCTAGTATTAACAATCCTGCAAACACTTGGGGCATGTCTTTCTTTGAATATTAATGCGCTGTTACTTTTTACTTTATTGTCATAGAATAATCCAAAATTCAAACACTGCTCACAGTGTTTGTGCAAAAGTTCATTCTTGCTATGCTAGCTGCAGGGGTGGATTTATTTTCTTAAAAAAAATCAATAAAATGGAAAATTTGCATACAAATATTGTGTTTGTGAGTCTATTTGGTTTTAGTTGCAGTGAGAGCAAAGTATATGGGATGGTGAAACTTACAAAGAAAAGCTGGTTGAAAAAAAAAAAGAAATTCTAACTTCTGTTATGAAATAATGTCACTGAGCCATCACACTTAGCCTACAGTGAGGGGAGGAAGGCTGGCTGCAAGTGACTCCAAACAGTTGGTGAGCTCCTGTTTCAGCGTGTTGTTTCCGAAAAAGCCTCCAAGAAAACAAAATGTATTATTTAGTCCTGGAGCTCATTTATTATGCCAAGTCATATATTGATCCAAAAAGTGAAAGTAAAGCTGGAGAGGTTAACTGACATGTAGGAGAAGGAGGCGGAGGAGGAGGAGGTCAAGAAAGAGAAGGAACTGGGAGGGCGAGAAAGGGAGGGGATGACAGGATTGATTTTTAGACAGAGGGGAGATAAGGAGGGCTGAGGAGGCGGAGTGTTTATGTGTCCCTGTGTGTGTGTGTGTGTGTGTGTGTGTGTGTGTGATGCAGCACTTTAGGGAGTACTGAGAGGGTGTATAGTAGCATACACTGTACATCAGTAAGCCTGTGTACAGTAGTGTTGTTCTCTGGCAAAGAAGATTATGTGAGTGATAGGTTATCTGCTGCCAGACCGCTGTAATCATATTAATACTGCATGAGCCACACTCACACACACAGCCCTGTTTTCACTTTAGCTAAAACTCCCCATGGCTACTACTTGGCTAACCATAAGAATTACCCTAATCTTAAAACCAAGTCTTCGTACTAAAATGTAATGATTTACATTATGGGGACTTGCTTCTGACCCCAGAGGGAAGGTCAGGTCCCCACAATGTGACAGGTAACATGTTAATGTCTCCACAACATGTAACAAGTAATTCAAGCACAAACAAGTGGGTAATGGACCATTTTCTTCTGTGTGCTACATGTGAGAATGGACAACTGTGTAAAATATCCTGACCTGATTCTTCAGAAATTGGCCTGAAGTTCATGTGTAAAAGTGGCTCTAATTTTTCTGCTAGTGGCCAAATGTAGCTTTGAAAATAACCTGATTTAGGAATATTAATTTTGATATAAGGTTTATAAAGTACTTTATAAGCTATGTTTTAGCTTCTGCCTCCTAGTGGTCACATTTTTAAAGACAAACAAACTCATCAAATTAAATGTTCTTATTTGTTAGTCATTATCCAATTGCTTGTAAAGGTTACTTACAGTCTTGTGAAAAAGAACGTTTTCACAGCACTCTGTGCAGTCCTGTGAAAAACTAAGTAGACCCTTACCGCTTCCATAGGAATTAAGAGGGTAAGTAGCAGCCAGGTGGTGCTAATCAAATGCACTTGATTAACTGATCATCAGCAAGTGTGAGCACCTCTATAAAAGCGGAGGTTTTGGCAGTTTGCTGGTCTGAAGCATTCAGGTGTGTGTTAACACAAAACCACAATCTTCCCAGATGTGGACACCCCAGCAAATTCACTGCAAGGTCAGAGCGTGCAACACTCAGAGAAACAGCAAAAAACCCAAGAGCTACATCTCAGACTCTACAGGCCTCAGTTAGCAAGTTAAATGTTAAAGTTTGTGACAGCACAATTAGAAAAAGACTGAACAAGTATGGCTTGTTCACCTCCTGAAGCTCTCCCTTCTCTGATGACATATGCATATGCTTCATACTTGCTAGAAAAAAGTCAGACTTTTTGCTCTGTGAACTGTTTTACTCTACTCAGATGATTTGGTCTGAGAAGACCTGATTGGCTGAGTCTCCCATCTTGATTTTCTAAAGCCTGAAAAACAGAACAGAGGAGGTGCAGGAACTGCAGTATACCAAATAGTTAGTGCTACATGTACATGTATTACTGAGAAAAACATGTATTTCACAGCTAAATCAGCACATCAAATGTCCAGGGTGTAACCTACCCATCATGAGCCCTATGTCAGCTGGGATTGGTTCCAACCCCTCTCCATGACCTTATAAGTATAAGAGGGAAAAGCCAATGGGTAAATCGATGGCTCATCTTACACTGCTCTGTAAAGATGCATTTAGCAACGATATTTTCCTCAGAAGATGGCAGAAAGTGAATACTGGATTTACATTTGCCAGGTCACCAAAAACATACCGATTGTTTATGCTGCTCCCTGACTGCTGTATGTGTAAATGAGCACACAATAAATTATCCATATTAACATAAAAGATAATGATATGTTAGCATTATGCTGGCATCGTGGATCTACAGCCCCCAAGTGACAACCCAATTATTACAGTTTTAAGGTTAGTAAATATGAGCCCATTTTTACTCAAGAGCAGCAGAAGAAGTGATACAGCTGTTTTGGAAGTTGACTGGATGAGCCAGTGTAAGAGTGCCCCTTTAAATTGTGCTTTTGTCATCCAGTCATAATTTGTTGTCTGGTATTCCTCTGTATTAAAGCTCGTCTCCTGGCATTGATTTAAATCCTAAAAGCTTTTTTTTTTTTTTTTTAAATGCATGGATCTATAAATATATAAACTGATCACTACCTCTGTCTCTCTGCCTTCATCTGCAGCTGACTCTGCTCAGACACTGTAAAGCTGCTTTACAATACAGTGTCACTGACAAACTGAATCAGAATTCAGAATGGTAATGTATTTTCTTCTCTGCAAATTTTGTGTTCCAATGTGAAAATGCCCAAACTTAATGTTGACTGCTTATTATTTTTGTAATATTCTTCTAGCATATATGTATATATATATATATATATATATATATATACACACACACACACATGGACCTATGAACAAATTTAAAAATGTGATTTTCATTGGATACAGTCCACTGGTTCCTCTGATATTTTGAATCGGATGTTCTGTGCCTTTCCCTGACCTACAGTTTGATGGTGTTGCACTTCTCTGTTTAACATGTTGCACAGGAAGAGGGAGGGCATGCTGGAAGAGTACCTAAGCTTTCATAAATCTCATCATTGTTATTCTGACATATTTACGAGCGTGAGATGAAAGCAGACCAGCTTTCCACCAGCAGCAGGAGGCGAAGGCGGGGGTGAGGAATGGGTGTGTGCGAGGGGGTCTTTCACATTGTTTAACTTACTTTACCTTTGTCCTTCAACAGGCATACTGAGGACACGCTAATGCCCCAGATGCACAGTTAAAGGGCTCTAAACTCCCAGGATAAATGATCTGGTTCTCCTGGAGCCTATCCCCTAAAGCCTGCTTGCTGGGCCAGAGCAGGAAAAAACAGAAGTCTGAATAATCTGGTTTTGAAGGGTATAAAAAGATATAATGATGTTGTTCTACAACAATGTTTGATGTCAGCCAAGGTCTAATAGCTCACCTGCATAAAGTTATGGAACTACTGTATATATAAATAAAACTTGATCCCAAGCTAAATGCTGAGCTGTCCTCAGCAGACTGAGTTCTTAGTCAGGTTAAAGATTAGACTCATCACTTACTCTGGCCATACTTTGTCTTGTAAGGCTAAATCAAAAGGAGCAGAAATGGAACCTGGCAACCCTGAAATGTTAATATAAATTCAGATATGAACTTTTTTTCCTCTAGTGTCACCAAACACACGTTGCCCACTCCAGCCTTAAAACCATAACACTAACCCTAACCATGTGTGTTTCCTCTATATTCCAGTTTTACTGCTGACACTGGGTCCACGCTCAAAGCACAGATACTGGCAGCATTAGCATTCATTTGGAGTTGTTTCAAATATTCACTGTACTTCTTAGTTCTAATATGGGTAGCAAACAGAACTGAACATTACACTATTTGCTAATGGCGAATTTTCTTTGTACTCTTTGTCCACATACTGTGAAGTATACATGTGGACAGAGGGACAGAGGCTGTGATGTGTCTTTATAACACATAATGTAAATACTTGTACTTCAGTATACTGAAGTGTAGTTCATGTGACCTATCTTACTGAAATGTAGCACACTCAAAATAAACAAGTCAGTGTAACCTTTCTCTCTTAAGTTGGCATTACTTTTACTAAGGCAAAGCCTCTATTTTTTGTTTTACCTAAAGCCAGCGTTTTTTTAAATATATTTTTTTAAATTGCGGCCTGTGAGGGTGGCTGCTGCAAATCAGTGAGACTGAACAAAGCAGCAAATGCACTGTAAATCCAAACACATGAGCCAAAAGGGGCTAAAATACTCAGTGGGGCTGCAGAGCTAGGTGCTAATTCTCTGTTGCTCCATCACCCACCGCTCCAATGGTTCATTAAGTGCTAGGGGTAAAAGTTCATGCATGGCAGGTTAGTAGGTTTAAGTTTGTAACTGCAATTTGTGCAAATGTGTGTATATCGGACTAAGTACATGCTGAACACACCCTGGCAAATGAGATATCACTGATACTGCAGTTAGCTGCATGTTTACAATACTGACCTCATAACCCTAGCATTAATGCCCCCTGGATGCAATTAAATAAGGTGTTACATATTTGATACAGATTCTGCAGATGCCTGGTTTGAACCTACCAACAGAGGGTGAACACTGTGTCCCAAATCTTTCTGTGTTCCCTCAGATTTTCCTGGCCAATTACCTAATCACTTACACATCCATGAAAGAACCTGTTTGTAATTACATGCTCTTATGTACAAAATTACATTTGATGTTGCCAGTACAAAATATGTACTGGTTAACTTGCGGCATCAGCAGTTGATGTCAGTGATTGTTATGTTAGTGGAATATGCAGTGAGAGTCATACAGCAAAGAATAAAGGCATCTGAGTACACAGTGTGCGTACCGCACACTGTGTACTCAGATGCCTTTATTCTGTCTATGACTCGGGAGGCTCATTTTTTGTTTAGCTTTGGACACAGCATCTATTCAAAGTATAATACTATGTTATTATAGGGTTTTTCAATCTTCTGACCTTGTGACCCTTGTTTGCATTCTGACAAGTTTCGTGACCTTAGTTGTCAGAGTTAAAGTACATACTGACACGTGACAAATTAAAGGAAAAACCTGAACCCCTGACCCCTACAGTAAGGAGATCCGTCAGTTCTGTCATGCTGTGGATGATATTTTGCTGACATGTTTTGAGTTCTGTTAGAGGCAGGGGTCACTGCAAATCAATACAAAGTAGTTCTGAAACATTTATTCTATCGTGACATATTAGTGTTGTGTGTGGTTGAAATAGGGACCCAAATGCAGGACATAGAAAGCAACCAAGCTGCAAAAAACACATGGACATATGGAGCTCATCTAGTGAAACAAAAAGACAAAGACTAACAAAAATTCAGGAAAACACAAAAGTCAGCGCAGTCCAGAATGAGGAGCAGTGAGGAGCAAGGAGGAGCAAAGGCCAAGGAACACGGGGAAAACAGCTGAGAAGAACAAGGGTTAAAAAACAAAACGATTGGTGTTTTAGGTTTTGTCAAGTCAGCTAACGCAAAGTAAAACCTAGCTGTGTTCAACTTCCTTTGTAGTATTTCCCTCTGCTCTGGAGCAGGTTATGTTCAAAATTAGAGATTAATAGCTATGAAATCACTGCCTACTGACCAATCAATTCTCTGAAAAATAGCACCATCAGTAAGAAAAACAGACTCTTAGATGCAGCTTTATTCCTTAAATTTTTCGTGTTGGCAGCAAACAATTTTACACTAATTTTATTGTATATTGTTCTTTACTTGCTGTCAGACCGTTAAACACCACTGGGGCTGAAAGAATAAAAACTTAAGCGACTTACAGACATTTAAACTTTAAATTGATGGAATTCTCGATTATAATCCATCAGATTCTCCCATATCTTAATGATAGAACTATACTTACACAGTCAGCATTTTTGCCGACTTTCCTTCCAGCCTTCAAATAGGCTGAACTTTATTAATATAATAGCTATTTTCCAGTCAAAGCGTTTAAAGCGCACACATTCATACAGCACTTTTAATAGCCTATTATACTATTGTACAGTGCTTTTCCTCTCACACACACTCACCCTCTGCTGATTTGTCTGCAGCAGCTGTGTTACTCACTTCATAGTACAGGGCCCTGGGTTCTTGTTGTGATGTTTTTGTGATATCGTTCAGTTTTGGTTCCTGTTTCCATTTTTGTGTTTCTAGTGTCCCCAGTGTTTCCCTGCCTCTGCCTCCCTGTCTTTACAGAGGCCATGTGAAATAATTTGGGAGATTTTAGACTGATGCTCTCCACCACCATTATGGTGTGAAGACTTCCAGAAACAGAGAATCAATGCCAAGGTGTACTGAGGCTGTTCTGGTGGCCCATGGGGGCCCAACACCTCACTAAGAAACTTACAGCCAGTTTCTCAGACATGTATTAAGCTTAGTCCCAGACTAAAAGGAAATTTCAGTGAAGATCTCCAATAAAAAAAAAAATCTAAGTCTGTGAAAATGACTCTTAATTTTTTTTGTTCTTTTAATTTATTAAATTTGTTAATTTCTTTTATGAAACAAATGTTAATTTATGATTACTTATCAGCTGTCTTGTGTTAAAGTGACCCACAAGAATTTTCATCAAGAAGTCAGAAACTATTTTTATTGAAGATGTTAAAGAAAAGCTGTAAATTTCATCACAAAGTAATGACAACATGACTTTAACAGGACTCCTCGCACAAAGGAAGTAATACCGCACAGGACAAACATGCACAGGCGTTGGTCACTGTCAGTTTATTCTGTTATCAGGAGTACATGAGGAGTAATAAACTGTTTAAACAACATTTTTTTTATACATTAAATTTCAAAAAGCAATGTGAGGACAGCCTCCTGTCCTTGTGCTGGGATGGTGTTTGTATTATAATCCTGGTTTACCAGTCTGTTTATTTACCATTTAATAACTGTAACTAAGCAGCTGAGCCAAAAAAATGTGCTGCAAATTTCTAGACATGAGATCATACCATGTACTATACTGACCATCGCCATCCTCCTCAAACGCATTTCAGGTCAAAGCAAACACAGGTGCCCTCAGTTCTGTCATTTAAGGGAAGCAGCCTCTGCAGGCGACCACTGTGGTCAGCTGCTATGCCTGCCTCATTGTGTGCCCACACAGCTGTGACCTTCTCAGGGATCACTAAGCAATCCACCCTCCTGATTGAGATTCCACGTAAGATTAAGCAAGGCCCCTGGAAATCTATGTCAAGTGTACAGTGTGTCAACCATCAGCCTTTAAAGTGTGCGTTGTTTGTGTTGCAGCTCACGTGTAGTCAGCGCCTGAAAGATTTACACTTTGTGTGATGTCAGTGGCCCTTGCAGAAAACGCGACATGATGCATCTCAAAAACTGTACCGCAACCATACCAGACAGTTTACGCACATATTAGGCTGAAAATACCTCACAGTAAACGCAGCTCATAAAAACTGACCTAAGTGTACACTGCATGGGACCCACTGTGTCAGCTCATGAATTCCTGTCTAGGCAACTGTGTTACATGACTGTGTTATGATAATTGCAAAATTTTGATTCAAAGAAAAAAATAAAAACAATTTTTTTTAGGACTTTTGATATACACCCACTGGACATTTTATTAGGTACACCTTGCTAGTACTGTTTTTTTTTCCCCCTTTTTCCTTCAGAACTACCTTAATTCTTCGTGGTATAGATTCAGCAAGGTGCTGGAAACCTCAGAGATTTTGGTCCATATTGACATGATAGCATCGCACGATTGCTGCAGATTTGTGGGCTGCACATCCATGATGTGAATCTCCCGTTCCACCACATCCCAAAAGCGCTCTGCTGGATTGAGATCTGGTGACTGTGGAGGCCATTTGAGTACAGAGATTTCATTGTCATGTTCAGGAAACCAGTTAGGATTTGAGCTTTGTGACATGGTGTATTATCCTGCTGGAAACAGCCATCAGAAGATGGGTACACTGTGGTCATAAAGGAATGAACGTGGTCAGCAACAATACTCAGGGAGGCTATGGAGTTTTATGCCAAGAAAATATCTCACACACCATTACACCACCACCACAAGCCTGAACCACTGATACAAGGCAGGATGGATCCATGCGTTCATGTTTATGCAAGATTCTGACCTTACCATCCGAATGTTCCTGCAGAAATCGAGAATCATCAGACCAGGCAACGTTTTTCCAGTCTTCTGTTGTCCAATTTTGGTGAGCTCATGCAAATGGTAGCCTCAGTTTCATGTTCCTAGCTGACAGGAGTGGCACCTGGTGTGGTCTTCTGCTGCTGTAGCCCATCTGCTTAATGGTTTGACAAGCCCAATCTGTCTGGCACCAACAGCCATGCCACATTCAAAGTCACCTAAATCCCCTTTCTTACCCATTCTGATGATCAGTTTGAACTTCAGCAGGTCATCTTGAACATCTATACATGTCTATATCACTGAGTTGCTGCCATGTGATTGGCTGATTAGATGTTTGCATTAATGAGCAGTTGAACAGGTGTACCTAATGAAGTTGCCCGTGAGTGTATACATTTTATGCTTTGTAATATGGTACCATACTAGCCCTGTGTTAGTTTGTTTTTTCACTTCTTGATAAAGAACAAGCATGATTCATATATTTAAATATTTAATTGTTTAAATATGTGTTTTTGATATGTATGTATTAAATAAATTGTTTAAAAAATCCTTTACTCTGCACAGAACTGAAAATAAAAAGACAGTAGCTTAAAGACAAGTCCATTCCACATGTCATCTAATTTTGAACTTCACTTTCTTGATTAAAATCAGTGAAAGTAACTTTAAACTTTAGGCTGCTGTTGACACATTTTATTAAAATCACTGTCTGTCATTTCACCTGGCAGCTTTATTAAAGGAAAATTGGCAAGAGTTTTTCATAGAAGGGATTTACTGTATGTATAAATGAATAACAGATGTTTTGTGGCTCTGTGGTAAAAGCTGACATGCTGGGTCTTGAAAGGCCCATTAAAAAAGAATAGAGGAGCAGAGGCCGGTCACTTCAGTCAGCCAGCAGCTGACTGTTTGTGTCTCATAAAAAGCAACTTTAAATTTAGGTGTAACTTGTGTTGTTGACATTTTCCGGTACAAGAAAGGTTGCAATATGGATTACTATGATGTACAGAGTGTGACAATACTCTGTCCTATTTCCTGTGGCATACGCCACTATTGTCCCAAGATAATTTAATTTACTGTGAGCTAAATATAACACAAGTGGAATGCAAACATTTGGCCCAGGGTGACACTATTGGACAGATGCAAAGCGCTGCTAAACCCTACAGCAGTGTACCCAATTATCGCAGAGGAAGAAGATGGAGGGAAAGGAGGGTGTGAGGACTCAGAACTGGAAGACTAAAGCCTTAGCTCACTAATAGGAAGGTCAAGAGAACAATAGATGATAATGATCAACACAACAGATGACAATGAGACAATCCAGTGTAAGCCCGGTGCACATGACAAATGTGCAGAAATGGTTCCTTACAAAAAAATTTTTTTCTTTGTGAGATTAGATCGTTTCACTAAAAATTAAACAAAGTAAATCTGATTTTAGCCAAACAAAAGAAAGTTCTTTAGCTGTGTTCATTTATTTGTATGTGTCCAACAAATCCTGCAAATTAAACAACAAAGTAAAATGTTATAATAATATATAAACTCAATTTCTGAATTTACACCACCAATGGCAGGACAAAATTGTTAATAATGGCTATGAAAACTGTTATGAATTGCCAAAATTAATCTGTTTTAATATATCTTACAGCTTTGTGGTTAAGATTTGGTTAAACAAAAAAACAAAAAAAAAGTGTATGCATACAATTTAGCTCACTCAGACTTCCTTACATTTCTTATTGTGTGAAATTGTTGGGCTCAGCATAAATAAAAGGGATTAAAATAGATCTATTTACAACGCTGGGGTTAAATTGTGGGAAAATGCTGACATAAATCTAAAGATGTGCAATTGTGTTTGATTTTCAAAAGAATTGTATTTTTGAAAGGTACGTTAGCCTTACGTTAGGACAGGCAAACATAAGCATAGCTTCTGCCTGCCAATTGAAATACATTAGTTTTAATGTCATGCTGATGGTCATGAAAAAATTTTACAATTTGTGCCCACGACACAAACAAATAGAATGCTTTTTCAGGACTGTTTTATTTTGCTATGAGACCAGTATGTCAAATAACATTTGCAGCTGCATTAAGCTGGCTACAAAGGCGGACACATGTTGAAAAGAACATGATTAAATTAAATGAATATGTCAGAAAAATACACTATAAAAATGGTAGATAGCTATTTTCTGTTATTACCATAAAACAAATTAAATAGGCAACATTTCGGGAATCTGTCAGGCTTTTAAAATTCAGAATTATCTGTTTTTTCTCAGTTTCTCGGCTAAGCCTCTTAGCCATAATCATGTTTGCTAGCTAGTCCATCTGTTAACACTTTTGAATCATTGACTGAAACACGCTAACCAGGCAAGCAGGTAAAGAGGTTTTGCCAGCAAGCATGACCTCGATTCGACTGCAGTCGTCTTGGAGCCCTGACAAGATAAGCATGTACACCACCACCTAAACAATGTTCAAAGCAGGCCACATTTGTCACTGAGCTAAATTTACAAGTTGACCATCCTCTAATTTATCCAGCTGACTATATATTAACTGTACCTTATGTTTTGTGTTGTTAATTGGTTATTGTAGGTTTTTTTAATAAGCTGCCCAGCCAGATTTTCAATCAGCTGCCCCACTACTTCACTGGGTAGTAAAGTAGTTGGGCAGTGAAGCCAACTACTTCACTATCCAGGTAATGTAGTGAAGTAGTTGGTTAAAAAATTGTTCGTCCAAGCAGCTACAAGCTCAAGGTTAAATTTCTGAAGTAGAACTGAACTCAGTCCAAGGTCTAGGTCTTCATCTGGTTCTTGGGCTGGTTTTAGGCCTAACTGTGTGGATTTTGTCCCACAAATCTGGAAACTCTGGTAAGCCTGCTACACAAAAGCTAAATTTGGTGATGGTGGCATTTCAGTTAGCATAATAATTTTTAAAAAATGCTTGGATTTAACATAGGGTGTTTAGTTCATTCTATCACCCATGCAAACAGCTTTGAGCTCACTAGCACTCAAACTGGCATTTTCTTTTTATCTACTACCTGCTTGATAACGTTAGCTAGTTATCTATTTACTGTAGTTATGTATTGCTAACAAACTTCTTAAAAAGCCTAAAATACCTCATTACCAAAACATAGAGCTAACGTGTTGTCAACTGGATGTCAGTGGGCCGGCAACTAGCAAATGTTTCAAATTTAGCTTACTGACAAATGTGACTTGCTTACAACATTGTTTAAATAGCTATACGTGACTGGTTGCCTTGCCAGTACTCAAACCTTTTTGACTAAGGTCACATTTGCTAGGAAACTATCAGCAAACTGTCTGCGTGTCAAAGTCACACTCAGTGACTTGTTGATAGGTTAAACATGAAGCAAACATGAATCTGTTAAAGAGCTGTCTCTGAATCTGTCTCAGCTGAGAAATAAAGAAGCAAGCAATTCTACATCTGACAGCCCAGATACACAGTTACCATAAAACTGCATAAATGGTTACATTGTAATGACAGGAAAAATACTGAAACCACCATCTACTACATTGATACTGTCCCTCATCAGTGTTTTATGATGATAGAACAATTATAACTAACCATAATCTTGCCATTTTGTTACTTAATGGCAAAAGAAACATGATTTTATGATGAGAGAACAATGAGATAAATAAATAATTACATATTAATTATAAGATATTAGCATTTTGTTTTGGAGTTCAGTTTTAACAGTTGCATGGTTTTTGTTTAGAAACAGACTGGTTATTACCTTGTAATTTCCAGTTTTACAGAATTGTTTTTACCATGACAATATCCACCTTTTGCCATTATATGACTGTACCAATTACAGTTTTGTATATTAAGGTATTATACCTCCTTTTAGTCATAACTGAAAGAAGGTATATCATGGCTTCAACCTATCCTTGATGCTCTAGAGCAATGACACAATGTTTAATGGCATTTGAATTGTGTTAGCAAACAAAAATCTTAATTGATAAATTCATTAAAATAAAACATTAATTTGGTAAAGTCATAAATTTAACATAAGACTTTTTTTATAGGACTCAATATTGTGTCATAATTCAGTAATGAATTTTATTTATTGAACCTTTTTTAAGATATTTTATTTTTATATGTCTCATTATTTTGTTTTATACATAAGTTCCAGACTTGACTTAGATTAACCCAGGAAGTTTATCTGAGTAAGACCGAGCTAAGCACAACTGTGCAACCTCATGCTGTCTGTGAAGCTAATCAACAGGATTTCAGGAGCAGTGGTAATACTGCCAAACAGACATTGGCAGTTTTCCCAGAGAAGACTAGTTTTGTTTGAATAATGCCAGACGTGCAAGCTTACAACATTTGAAGAGATGAGTGAGCTAATTTTTGCAGGGAAGGACAGCCATGTTCAAAAAAATTGTTGCTGACTAAAGCAGCAATATTTTATAGACATATTAAGTGGGCTAGGGGGAACATAACTCTGGATCATATCTATACAATCATAGAGCCTCACCTTTTCCAAGCTTACGGTAAGTGTCCACAGGGTCATTTTTGAACAAGAGGGGTCACGCTGCTTCCTAGCATTGGACACTTGATGGGTATGCATTGTCACAACAGATGACGGACAGTGGTCTCCCTCTCCTCTATAACCATCCAAACACCTGGCTGTACCTAACTGGAGGAACACTTCCAATGGGCGGTCTGCTCCCACATTTCAAACCAGATCAACATGACAGCTTGTTTGCAAAGTTTTAGTTATATCATGAAAATAGTTTGCTGAAAGGTGTTTCTGAACATTTGAGTAAAAAATAAATAAAGAAGACAGCTTTTTGCTTTGTCTGTCCTCTCTTTAGAGCAACAATAAATTTAATAGAGTCTCAGTAAGTAAATCTCATTGATTTACTTACTATATGCAAATAAGGAGTGGCAGATGTGGACATGTACTACATGCCAGTTAGATCACCTTTCTTAGCTTACTGTGTTGATAATGTCACTGTCAACAAACACATCTGGTTTTTTCCTAATCAGTAACCCTGGATGAAAAATGGAGGTCCAGGCCCTGCTCAGAGAGCCCAACATTACTTTCTGTTCTGGGGACAGGGAACTCAGTGTGGTATCGGGGTTGTCAAATTAGGCTAAAGCAGAAAATATTGCATGTGGCAAGGTATCCAGCATATCACCAACTACAGGGACAATATTGCCTTGCCCACCATGGCAACAGCTTGCTAGCAGAGGAGCTAAATTTCTTTTTGCTCTATTTGAGGTGTAAAGTGATTGGATTGCACACTCTCAGTGCAAATGACAGATGTGTAATGTCTTATCACTGCTGTGAATGCAACAAATGCTGCAGGCCCTAATTGAATGTTAGGAAGGGTTCTCAGAGACTGTGCCAACCAACACAAAGATGTTTTTACCATCATCTTCAATCTGTCTCTGTCACAGGCCAGTGCTGCCCTGACTCAAGTCAGTTATTATTATCCCAGTCCCAACACAGACGCCAGTCAACACCCTTAACAGCCACATGCCAGATGGACAAGCTCTCAATTGATATAATGAGGAAAAAAAGCACTTTCAGTATCAATCTTGACAGTCTGAAAAGGATCCACAATTTTAAATTCCAGGAACCCATTTCCATGACTATCCTTACTGAAGTACCAATACCACCACTGTGGTCAAGAAAGCTTGAATGTTAGCCTGCACTACCTTTGCTGAGCAATCAACATGGTCAACGACTCAGCCTTCCCTGGAAATCATCTGTTTGCCCTGCTGCCCTCTGGCAGGCATTGTGAGGTCATAAAAATCTGCACCAGCAGGCTTTTTACACCACGGCCATCTGTGAACTGAACTCTGCCAAGGCCATGCCTATCTATAACTATTCTTTCTGCTGCTCACTTTGACCAGTGGATGTTATGTAGCATAATGTCTCTGCAAATATTCACTAGCTTGTTGTGATATCTACTAACACAATATTATCTTATGAAATATTTAAACCAAGACAACATATATACTGTAGAATCTTAGATATTTATAACCATCTGTAGTGTGCATGTTATTTTATTTATTAAAGATTTCAGTTTTTCCATTTCTATATTCTATATTTGGAACATTTACTTACAAGTTCATACAGTCACTGACATTCAGACAAAGAAGGGATTTACTGTGATCCCAAAGACCCTCACAAATTTGGATTAGTCCAGTGAAAAACTTTGTTCAGTCCTTGTTTGCCACGCTGTTTTTGAGGCAGCCAAGACATCATATAGTGTGCACCCCAACCACTTTTACATACTGCTGGCAGGTGCCTGGGCTATTTGGTAACTGCTACATATTAAAATTTAAAACCACTTTATTTATGGCTGTGCTGTTTGTGTATTGCTGCCAAAGTCATATACGATTCCAAAGAAAGTCTGACAAAAGTGCTGAACGTGGCTCATAATTCATCAGTTTAATGTTTATAAATGCTACTGATAAAAACAACTAGAAGAAAAGAATGAAGACGTGTGGGAGCGTTTTGGGACTCTTAACGCCTCAACGGATGGACATGATTCTAATACATCCATCTGATAGCAGTATAAGTTGCTGCTGATGCTGTCAGAAAGTTCCTGTTTCTGTGGGGGAAAGGTGAGAATGCCTGCCCAAAGTTTCTGGCTTTATTTACACCCTTCCCCTTCAGCAGCTGCAGCAGAGGTGGCTCCAACTGAAATGGAGTAAAGCCCTGTGCAGAAGTTTTCTCAGTAGTTATGTGAAAATCTGTATGATGTGGGAATTGCAGGATGTACAAGTGTGAATGCATGTGTGTGTTAATCAGAGCAAACAAGGACGAGGCGATGACTGGTGGAACAGCTGCCAGCTTCTTCAACTGGCTCCTGGCCGGCGACAGTCTACAACGTAAGGCGGCTAATGGCACTGCCACAGTAAAGGGGAATCACTCTTCTCCCTCCTCTCCCAACCAGCGACTCTTGTATCAAGTATGCTTTAGCCATGCCAGGTTACCTTGGTTATGTTAGATTTGTTTGCTTTTCGCTTTGGCCTTTCCCCACCCACAGACGCTAAATCCTAACTCATTAGATATGTAAATAAAGGCAGCAATGATCAAATGTCAACAATCTGTTTGTGCGGCTGCTTGGGACTTGGGGAAAATGGATCACTTTCATGTTGTGTCTCAGGCACCAGCAGATGAGTTTAACAGATGGAAATCAAAGCGCACAAGTGTTTATTATGTTTCATTACTCTAGCTACTCTAATCTAGCTCCCCTCTCTATTCTCCTACTTATTACTCTTAATGGATTTTGGTGAATGCTGTTAACTGGTTTGCTTTGCAACACAGATTCCACATAATAGAATTTAGTGTAACCTAATTCACAATGCCTGACCCTCCATAGCAGACAGATTAAAGAAAGTTTGTAGTTGGGATAATCTACAATGCAATCCACCCAGCTCTACAGAGATTTTTTGTTTTTAGCATCTTTCTCTGGATTTTTACTGTTTTATTGATACTATTGTTTTGCTGTCATCAGTATTGTTTCAGGGGGGAAAAAAACAACAAATATGATTGCTGTTTACTTGCCTAGCATCAGGTACAGATGTAATTGATGATATTAGAAACTAATTAGCATTTGTAGATGGTGGAGACCAAAACAGGAATGAGAGTAACTTCATTGGGACAGATGGGAACACACATGTTGCTCTATGTCTTTGCAATGTGTAAATGTGTAAACAATTCATGTGTTTAAATGGTGCTGATACCGTATGCGTATGTTTTCACAGCCACA
Organism: Paratilapia polleni; assembly: GCA_015106735.1. Lineage (NCBI taxonomy): Eukaryota > Metazoa > Chordata > Actinopteri > Cichliformes > Cichlidae > Paratilapia > Paratilapia polleni. The sequence continues at coordinate 1,442 of VUQI01055478.1, read as the reverse complement.
AATGAGCAAAGGAATCGTTTAATGGAGGTTTAAACAAAAAGCAAACAATAAACAAGGTAGACATTTTTAAAACCTCAGTCTGTATCTTTGCTCCCTCCCTATTTTGACCCCTTGCTTCCCCCTACTCTGTGTCTCTCAGTCTATCATCCCTCCTCTTGAAGACACACATGGCACTTTGGCATTCCACTCATTCCATTATAATAAGCCACATTCCCTGGAACACTTCCTCCACTCTGTTCCTGCTTATGGTCCCTGAGTCCCAGAGCAGCCCCCCACACCCACACCCGTTCACCCTCCTCCTCCCACACACCCTCTTTTTCCCTCACCCACCCTCCTCTGGTGCTTATCCCGGGGCGGCTGTGGCTCCCAGCGCAGATAGCCACAAGCAGCCAGAGCTTCCCATTGACTTATCTCTCCTCATCTGTCAGTCCGTCAGTCACACTGGGTCACTCTGCCCTAGCTGCCCAGTGTGTGTAGGGAGGTGAAAAACCCATCCAGCATCTGGAGCAGAGAGCAGAAACCAGTGGAGGAAGAGAGGAAACCTGGAGAGACAGACTCGATCACACCCATGAGAGACATGGGAGGAAAGGAGAAGAAGATTTTGGTGATTCCAAATGTGCCCAGCTACCAAGGGTGAGTCTTCAGGGCTACAAGCCTTACCACTGCAGGATTTTCCATGTAGAAATGTGGAAAGTCCTTCACCACTGTCATTTTCTGTCTCTGACCTGAATAGTAAAAGAAACATTTTTTCCTACCAATAGTGACTATTTTTGTTAGTGATAAGAAATGCAAAGCAAGATTAAACTTGCATGATGACCATGCTGTGAATTCTAACACCTTTTCTCCGCTGGGATCAGTTGCATCCAGTGCAAGATGCCACTTGTCAAGTTACCCAGCACGCTGATTTATTTACCACCCGTTTACTCTCTGGGAAGCCTTGGTTTAAAAAAATATTTGAAAAAAAATTGCATGTATTTTAAATGTGGAGTTTAACAAAGATGTCTTCATCACACTGCCAGGGGGTTGTCATTACAATGCATTTATGTGCAACAATGCAATAAATTGGGAACATTTAATTATTAAAGCCTGCTGATTCGTCCCTAACTTTGTTGCAATGCAGAAAGCAGCTGTACTTGCTGTGGACTAAAATGAGGGTACTGCTTTGTTCTTGGCGAAATGGGAAAGTACACTGAGTGGAAGGTCTACTGTTACACTCTTCTGCCGGGGTTGCTGAGTTGTTGTCAGCGGGAAGGATTGGAAGGGCCGCAGGCACTGAAGACGTCTGTGGGGTATCAAATTAGAGTGTACATCTGTGCATAAAGTGCATACATATGAGGCTGTTGTTTGTTTGCACACAGTCACACTAGACTGTGTGCAAACAAACAACAGCCTGTTGTGCAAAGCTTTTTTTTTTTTTTTTTTTTTTTTTTTAATTCTTTCTC
>VUQI01055477.1:0-17068 GCA_015106735.1 Paratilapia polleni | reverse complement strand
GCCATGACAAGGTCTTGATCTGGTGGTCCTTCATCCACACCTTGATCGACCTAGCTGTGTGGCATGGAGCATTGCCCTCCTGGAAAAAACAATCCTCAAAGTTGGAGAACATTGTCAGAGCGGAGGGCAGCAAGATTCATGCGTCCTTTGAAAAGACGAAACTGCCCATCTCCAGCCTTACTGAAGCATCCCCAGATCATCACCGATCCTCCACCAAATTTCACAGTGGGTGTGAGACATTGTGGCTTGTAGGCCTCTCCAGGTCTCCGTCTAACCATTAGACGACCAGCTGTTGGACAAAGCTAGAAATTAGACTCATCATAGAAGATGACTTTACTCCAGTCCGCTATGGTCCAATCCTTATGGTCTTTTACAAACTTCAGCCTGGCTCTTCGCATGAATCAAGTCACGTACAAGGTTATCCTGGAAGAAAACTTGCTGCCTTCTGCTCTGACAATGTTCCCCAACTCTGAGGATTGTTTTTTCCAGCAGGACAATGCTCCATGCCACACAGCTAGGTCGATCAAGCCATGTAGGGGACACAGCAAACATGTGGAAGAAGGTGCTCTGGTCAGATGAGGCCAAAATTGAACTTTTTGGCCTACATGCAAAACACTATGTGTGACGCAAACCTAAGACTGCACATCAACCTGAACACACCATCCCCACTCAGAAACATGGTGGTGGCAGCATCATGCTGTGGGGCTGCTTTTCTTTAGCAGGGACAGGGAAGCTGCTCAGAGTTGATGGGAAGATGGGTGGAGCTAAATACAGGGCAATCCTGGAAGAAAACCTGTTGGAGGCTGCAAAAGATTTGAGACTGGGGTGGAGATTCACATTCTAGCAGGACAACGACCCTAAACATACAGCCAGAGCTACAATGGAATGGTTTTGATCAAGGCATATTCGTGTTAGAATGGCCCAGTCAAAGTCCAGACCTAAATCCTATTGAGAATCTGTGGAAGCCCTGAAAATTGCTGCTCACAGAGGCTCTCCATCCAATCTGACTGAACTGGAGCTATTTTCAAAGAAGACTGGGCAGAAATTGCAGTCTCTAGATGTGCAAAGCTGGTATAAGACTTGCAGCTGTAATTGCAGCAAAAAGTAGTTTGACAAAGTATTTACTCAGGGGGCTGAATACTAATGCACTCCACACTTTCTATCACATAAAATCCCAATAAAATACATTTAAGTTTGTGGTTGTAACGTGACAAAATGTGGAAAAGTTCAAGGGGTATGAAAACTTTTTCAAGGCACCGTAGGAATAATTCTCATAAGGTACTGACTGAATGTCTACCTGTCCTAGCATTTGTGTCACAGCATTTGCACGTGTTGTAGTCTATCCTGTGTGAAGAATGCTTGATAAGACAGACCTGACTTAATGCAATATGAAAACCAGATTGTGGAGTAAATAAGAATCTGGACTTTATTCATCTCTGAAAAGCCTTAACTCACAACACAACTTCTGTCCTGAACTTAGTGTGTACTGTACTGTATTTCAAATCAATAAGCTAAAGTGCCTGAAAGGAAAAAGTGAATCTGAAAGTAAGTTTGAAAGGTTTAAATGCTGTATGTTCCTGATTGTCAATTTTTAAATTTTGTACATAGTTACAAGCTACTAGAGACTTTCATTTGGGATTGTCTGATCTTACTCATGATTTAGTATTTTGGTACTGTATTTAGCCATTAGTGCTGTCCGTACAGGCTGTTTTTACACAATGCGACTATTACTGACTCAGCGTTTACATTTCAGTGTGATCAATAAACAGTGATATTGTATTCTGTGCTTTCTTATGCTCATAATCAGTATGTAATATAGTTTTCTACAAATCTGAAGTTAAAAGGAAACCTTTAAATTAATTGTTATGTATGTTCTGTATAATACATTAAGCATCTCATTATTCATATTCAAAAGGATCTTTTCAACGTTTTGGCAAAGAGAGGCAAAAATATGAATAACTACTTGCGATATCCCAAAAGTCACAAATGTATAGGAATTTGATGACAAATTTTAGGGGGGAAAAAAGTAATAAAAGTCATATAGTACAAAAGGATCATTCTAGAAATACCATAAGAAGTAATATGGTCTTTGAACATTAAATTATTTAGGAGTTTTCTGTCTAGAATTTCAATTCCATGAAAATTTTATCCAGTATAATGACAAAAAGTGAAAATACCCTTAATTCTCTCTCTGAAACCTTAACACTGCAGTACTTACAAGTATTTGATATATGTCCCCTTAGAAAATAATAAAATATAGTATAATAGATTGCTTGGCTCGCAGGTATTTAAACGCATTCCTGTACTCCCAAAATGATATTGTTACTTTTAACAAGCAGGAAACGAACTCACCCAGACCAAAATATAATCGTCAGTTATTTTAATGTTCATAATATTATTTTCCTGACTTCACCTTAATGCTGAATTTGCGCTCCAACAATAAAGCGGTGGGTCGCCTTGTGACGTGTTTTTGAAGTACACCGACACGCGTCAACTCCCTGAGCTGCTGCTGCTATTGGTTGTCGTTTATCACGTGGTTATTCTGAAGATGGCGTCTCCAAATGGAGGTAAATTCTAATTCCTTACCCTGGTACGCTGTGTATAAATTGTGAAATTAACATTTTTAAGCACACTAAACCGTTAAGGACTAAAAGCCTGCCGTACTTGAACACCCAGAGACGACAGAATAAGCATGTTAGCGCCGTATTTTCCCTGTTTGGACATGTTTTTACGTTGGCTAAAGCCCTCACTAGCCCCAGTGTTGTGTGTCCAATAAAAAGGGAAGAAGGGCGGACAGCAAGCTTGAATCTTGCCGTACTGCCTGACCCACAGAGCCGAGACTGTGGATGCTGCTAGATAAAAACATCAGCCTCTGGTTACTGCTGCACCACCAATGGGCTAAATCTCCTCTCTTCACACTAGTTTCGTAACAACTACTGTGTTTTTATTTCGGTTGTCTTCCAGTTTTTCCACGTTTTTTTTTTCTTGCACATCTCGTTATTGTTATTATTGCGAGCTGTGTACTCGAAATGGATTATTTTGTACATTTAACAGTAAAGCACAGTGTACTATATATACTAAGTAGCACACTTTATTGGGTACATCTTTGCACTAACGCAGTCCAGTCCATTTTCTGTCTAATTTAAGGTGCCCTGTAATAATTGTTAAAGGTACTGATGGTGATGTAGTTGGACTGCATTATACTGAATGCTGTGCTCGTGTCATATGTGTAAATAGCGAATACAAAAACAGAGAAATATCTAATTAGTTCAGTCGAGCACTGACCCGCTTTTACCGGTAATATTAAACTCCTGTATAAATTTACACATTTCTGACAATGTCACCATATGTAATATAACTGCACTTAAGCTTTATAAAGGTGGAGCCTAATACAGAGCTATTGTACTGAATAGCAATGGGTTGGGGAGCTGTACCAAATGAAGTTGTCTTTGTTATTTACTGGGGCACAATGCTAGTTATGTTTACTCAAGGATATATGATACAAATTGTTAAATGTAAAATTTCTAAACTATATGTGTGAACTTGCGGTATGGCTTTGTTGTTATATTTTTTGTCGTACATTATACCCAATTATGTACATGTTTCATGTACATAATTTCCAATAAACATATAGGTATATATGTATAATTACAGTACTGTGTAAAAGTCTTGAGGCACCATTTTTCTAGGAAAATGGGAAAGAGGTGCAGCAATTTATTGAAACATGAATGGAAATACAGTATATAAGTTAAAAACAGAGTTTGTACTATTGTGACGCGCTTGAAAGTCAATATTTGGTATGACCACCTTTATTCTTCAACACAGCCTGAACTCTCTTGGGCAAGCCTTCTTGTCATATCTTTAAGTAGTCTTCAGGAATAGTTCTCCAGGCTTCTTGAAGGACATTCAAAGCTCTTCTTTGGATGTTGGCTGCCTTTTGTTGCATTCTCTGTCAAGATGATGCCACACTGCTTAAATAACGTTGAGGTTTGTGCTCTGGGGAGGCCAATCCATGACTGATAGTCTTCAAGTATCTTTTTTTCTATCCAGGTATCCTTTTGCTGCATTGGCAGTGTGTTTGGGATCATTATGCTGAAAAATGAAACTGTTGCCAGTCAGACGCTTTCCAGATGGTATTGCATGGTGGATCAAAATCTGACGGTACTTTTCTATGTTCATCCAGCCATCCATTTTCTTCCGCTTATCCACTTCAGGGTCACAGGGGTGCTGGACTCCGTCCCAGCTGTCACAGGGCGAGAGGCAGGGTACACCTTGAACAGGTCGCCAGTCTGTCGCAGGGCTAACACAGAGAGACAGGCAACCATTCACACCTATGCCCAATTTAGAATTGCGCAATAACCTAACGTGCATGTCTTTGGATTGTGGGAGGAAGCTGGAGTACCCATAGAAAGCCCACACAAGCACAGGGAGAACCAGGACCTTCTTGTTGTGAGGCGACAGTGCTACCACACCACCATGACACCTTGTGCAGTCATAATTCCATCAGTTTTGACAAGGTCTCCAACACCACTGGCTGAAATGGGGCCCCAAACCATGACAGAGCCTCCACTGTGTTTCACAGATGGCTGTAGACACTCACTGTTGTACCTCTCTCCTGACCTCCTCTGTACATATTGACAATGATTTGAAGCAAAATTTTCAAATTTGGATTCATGACTCCATAAGACCTGTTTGCCACTGATTTTCAGTCCAGTTCTTGTGTAATTTGGCATACCTCAACCTTTTCTCCCTGTTTCCCTTCCTTAAGAATGGCTCCTTGGCAGCCACCCTTCCACTCAGACCATTTCTGATGAGGCTTTGGTGAACAGTAGATGGATCAGTAGAAGGGCAAGATGCATCTCTTAGGTTCTGTCAGGTCTTTGCTGTATTTTTTTCCTATTTCTTAAGGACATGACTTTCAGATACTGTTCATCTGCTGTAGATAGTTTTTTTTTAGGCCTGCCACTTCTTCTTTTTGTCTTCCACTTGTCCAGTTTCCTCAAATTTTTTAAGGACACACTGCAAACCATGCCAAGATATGCCAAATTTTGGCTAATAGCTCTTTGGGAATCACCTTGTTGGTGAACAAATGTTATTTTATGCCTGTCAAACTGTGTTATCTTTGGCATTTTTCATAGATTCAAATAAATAAATAGGAAAAAAATTATGGGGCGGCACGGTGGTGCGGTGGTTAGCACTGTTGCCTCACAGCAAGAAGGTCCCAAGTTCGAATCCACCATCTGGCCAGGGCCTTTCTGTGTGGAGTTTGCATGTTCTGCCCCTGTCTGCGTGAGTTCTCCGGATACTCCAGCTTCCTCCCATAGTCCAAAGACATGTAGTTAGTGGGATGGGGTTAATTAGTGATTCTAAATTGGCTGTAGGTGTGAATGGTTGTCTGTCACTGTGTTAGCCTGCGACAGACTGGCGACCTGTCCAGGGTGTACCCCGCCTCTCACCCCATGACAGCTGGGATAGGCTCCAGTCCCCACCCGTGACCCTGAATAGGATAAGCGGAAGAAAATGGATGGATGGAACAAATTGTGTATTCTTGCAACAGGCTGCTAGTAACAAAGTGCCTAAAGATATGATTTAAAATTGGTTCTTTTCCCAGTTGCCTGTTCTGTGTAGACAAAACACTGGTTCATCCCTTGAATTAGGTGCCTTTTTATGCTTGAATGATTCATAGGTCATTGTTAGGTGGCTTAACAAACAAAATAAACATTCATCTGAAAATGGTCAGGTACAAGGACTGGACTGAAAATGAGTGGAAAAAGCAGCCAATGTCCAAAGAAAAACTCTGAAGACCTTCAGAAGGTCTGGAGAGCTATTGCTCAAGGCCACCTTAAAAAAATACAAGAAAGCCAGGCTCCTTGGAAGCAAAATATAAAGAAATGAGGGGTGGCTCAAGACTTTTGCAGAGTACTGTATATGGCATTAAACATGTGGGTGGAGTATGGAAATATGCCTAAAATATTGTTGTATGAAATCAGAATGAAAGAATTCTATATTATTTTTATATGCACAATTTAAATCAGAAAAACACGCCTGGGGTTGATTTAAAAAAAGTGTTATCACATAATTTGCCCAGCAGAGCAATTCTGACTCCATTGTTTGCAGTACAGTCAGTACTGTGTGCAACACATGTAGAGTTCCCATCATAGCTGAGCAGATGATGGTGCAGAGTTAAGCAGTGTCAAGTTGTGAAATATATTGCTAGAAAGTTGTTTAACAATGTCCCTAACATTTTCCATTTTTTTGTATAATTCTTACATATTGTATGTATACATACACAACGTCAGCATTTCTTGTCACTGAGTCTTAAAGCTTTTAAGTCTCTGTAACTTTACTGGGGGGATGGATTACCATTCTTTCAAAAGATAATTCCATATTTGGTATTTTGATGACAGACATTAACAGTACTGTGTAACACATTTGTCCAAAATGTCCTGGTCCAAAATGAGGTTTAGTGACTGTGAAGACCATAGAATATGACTCTCAGCCGTTTTATACTAAAACCATTCAATGACTCCTCGTGCCTTATAGATGGGAACATTGTTATAGAGTTAGATGGGAGCTCCCATCAAAATAGAAGTGTTTTATTATAGCCAGAGATGCTCAGACCTCCGTCTCCCCAGCCATCCACCAGCTCTTCTGGGGGTCACCGAAGTGTTTAATCTCTTCAGCATGTCCTGGTTCTGCCCCAGGGTCTCCTCCCAGTTGGACATGGCCGAAACACCTCACCAAGGTGGGGTCCAGGAGGTATCCTCGTCAGATGCCTGAACCACTTCAACTGGCTCCTTTTGATGCAAAGGAGTAATTGCTCTACTCTGAGCCTCCCGAATAAACAGACTCCTCATCCTGTCTCTAAAGGAGAGCCGAGACACCCTTTGCAGGAACCTCATTTTTGCCACTTGTATCTGTGATATCATTCTTGTGATCACTACCCACGACCATAGGTGATAGTAGGAACATAGATCTAACAATAAATCGACAACTTTGTTACCACGCTCAGCTCTCTCTTCACCTCAACAGACTGGTGCAGAATCTGCATTACTGCAGACGTTGGACCAATCCGTCTGTCAGTCTCCCCTTCTCTTCTTTCTTCACTTGTGAACAAGACCGCAAGATAATTCAGGAGGAGTACCTTAGGAAACCATAAAACAGAAATTAATTTTTGACCACAAAAAATTGAGTGTCAGTCAGGCGTTAATGTGTCCATAAAAAAAGAAATGTACACACAGCTCTTTGATAGTCTTTCAGTAAAACCACAATGATTATTTACAGTATAAATTCAACAAGTAGGGATTTTCTTATTTTTAATTCTAATTTTTTGTCTGTGTCTTGATAGGTGATGATTTTGAGTCATCATTGCTGAGTTTTGAGAAGCTGGATAGAGCATCACCAGACTTGTGGCCAGAACAGTGTAAGTTTATATCCTGCTAGTATGTAACTGGTTATCATAGCATTTATTGTTAATTATTAATTATCCTGTAATCTCTTAAACAGTGCCCGGAGTCGCAGAATTTGCTGCATCTTGTAAAAATGTGAGTTAGATTCAATATGGCTGAGTTTCATTTAGGGACTAAACGCATAAAGAGGCTTAACACACAGTAATATAGAGACATGATCTGTAAATCTTTATCACAGCCCATCACCAATTCACCCCCAAAGTGGATGGCTGAGCTGGAGAGTGAGGACATTGAAATGTTGAAAGGTAGGTCCAAATAGCCAAAATTATGGGTTTGGTTTTTTTTGACAGATATTCAGTTTACCTGCAACAGTTGGTGTTAAACAGGAAGATTGGAGGGACAGAGACAGTCTTAAAATATAATCTTGTCAAATGTGATAACATTTTGGTAAAACTAGTTTAGTGCTTTCATTATGAGTCCTGTTATCCTTCTGTAGAGCTGGGTAGCCTGACCACAGCCAACCTGATGGAGAAGGTCAAAGGACTTCAGAATCTGGCTTACCAGCTGGGCTTAGAGGAGTGTAAGTACACGAACAACACAAACATGACAGTGTGCCGATGATCCAACCTTTAAAATGTGCCGTTGTACTTTTAAAATCACTGAGAACAACTGTAAAACAGATGAGTTTGAGGTTGATCACAAACCTTCTGTCAGGTCACTTGTTACCACTAGATGGTGCTCATAGGCCTTTCTTGGTTTTTGCTTCTCTATCTGGATGTAGTAGACTTCACATTAAGTGCCATTACATTCAAAATCCCACCAGATTGACTCCACATGGGCTTATATGTTTTTGTCCAAAGACAGAAAAGAAACTATTGACAGTGTTACTTCACCTCCTAAAGCTATCACCTAATAGCTGACATAAGTTAACCTCAAGGCCTTAAATACTGTATTTAGGTCAATATTGTTAAACATGAAAGGTAAGAAAGAAGGGCATGACCACAGGAGACAAATGCTCAAGCATTTGATGGATGCAAAATCTATTTTTTAATCCATTCCCCAGTGCCTCCATTGTCATAATCCTTGTGGAGTGTGGATTAGAGAGATGTAGCTAAGTGCTCATATTTTCCTAAGAGAAAAATGGGTATTAATTTTTCCAGTGAAAAAGCATGTGAGCAGTGAATTGTGGTATACCCCCCTCTCATTGGGAATACAAAGTCACCATATATATGTTTAGAAATGTACAAGAAGAGTTTGCTATCCTTGTCACTTAAATTTACCACTAAAGACCTATGCATAAGGGCTAAATGATCCCATTTGTTGCATTATGTTGCAATGAAGTTTCTAGGCCAGGGTGCAGTACTTTGTAAAACTCCATATAGACAACCTGTCCCCAGGTAATGATAAAAATTAATTTGGATTGGCTTTGATGGTAAATTAACTGGTTCTTATATAGCACTTTTCTACTCTACTTGAGCACTCAAAGTGCTTTATGATACATGTCACATTCACCCATTCATACAAGCACTTTTTCTGTGCTTAACATTAACATCTAACATTCACAACAAACGCATCAAGGGCAACTCAGGGTTCAGTATCTAGCCCAAGGATACTTTGGCATGCAGACTGGAGTAGCCAGGGATCAAACCACCAACCTTCCGATTAGTAGACGACCCGCTCTACCTCCTGAGCCATGGCCACCTCCTTTGATAACATTTGATGGAGGCATAAGTGGTACATCTAAAAATATAGTCAGATTTTTAGATGGTTAAGTGATTTTAATGTCAAAGATTTGCTACAATGCTGTGATCTACAAATGTCTGAAGAAAAAATACATAAATATTAACAGACTGCCTGTGCTATAGTTGCAAATTTATTTAGTTGAAAAATGTCTGATCTCCCAGACTTCCCTAAACCAGGAGAAGCATGTAATCTGGCTGGTATAAAGATGTTAAGTGTCATAGGTGCAGGACTGCAGGCTTTGCAATCATGTCATGTACCCCGGGATGACGGGACACAATGACGGTTATTATTGGTGTCAGAGCAGCCCTGTAATCGGTGCCTGTTTAATGCTCTCTGGTTTAATTTTCTCCTTTTCCGGGCTGTCAGGGGAGGCCTTGTAAATCTCAGCTACTTTTTCATCATGTTTGTGCACTCTTCAGTACCCGTAAACATACTCCGCAGAGGCATGGCAGAGCGAGGGCAGAGGACAGGATTTACTGCCCCTCCCCCTTCAACATGTGGACCATTAAAGTTGGAGCTGGTTAATGGGCAAAGCACAATCAAGTAGTGAAAACTCACCCATCCTACTGCAGTGAGAAAGGAGATTTGAACCAGAAATTCTCCAATGCCTAGAATGTGCTTAAGCAGCATTGGTATAGGTTTCTGATTTTTTTCTCATATTTGTGCATACATATTAATATGGATACGAAAGGATGAGAACACACCCTCCTCCCACCAGCACCCCTAAAAAAGGCTGTGTGATGCTGGCCCAGTTAGTCCCAGAGGGGCTTGGCGCGTGCCTATTCCTCAGGCCCCAGCTGTTACTCCGCCCCATGATGAATGCCCCTGTCGTGGGCTGCTGAGCGTGGGCATCAAGCCTCCAGTCTCAAGGGAAAACTGAGAACTCTGATAAGTGCTGTTATTGGAGGTAATTGAAAGCTGAGTGTTCCTTTGGGATGCACTGAAGGGCCTCAGCTACTGTGATGGCTGGAGCTGGTGGGATTTTGCACTCTCACACTTGTAGACTCAATGCTGCTGACTGCCATTTAACAGTTGCCTTTCTAGGATGTGCCATTAGCTGTTTTTACTGTAGATTGTGTCTTGAGCTTGCTTCAATACACAGAACAACAGAAAATTTTTAAAAATAACAAGGTGACTGTACGTATAGCCTGAATGCCTTAAAAATTTTATTTGTTGCTGTTGTTGTTGGGTAATTTCATAAACTTATAACAGTGACATAGATGCCTCTCAGCAATGGTTAATATAATGAAGTATTCTGAAAAAAAGACATACACCTTTTCAAAGTTCATAACTACATTTTGCCACCTTGAGTAGTGTCAAAATCTTGTCGGGCCCCTGCACTAAAAAGAATTTCCCATGATCTCCATATTGCTATAAAAATTGTCCGAAAAAATATATTGTTCATAATTCAAGGCCAACAATGCTACTTTAAAAAAAGTAAAAGCAGCGTGACTCGGTGGATTCTGGGTGTATGATCACCTGTTGTGGCTTTTGTTGCACCCTGGGTTACCTCTCCGCTGCCATCATACCACCTAGCACATACCCGGGCTGACCCTGTTGCATCTTCTTCTGTGAAGGTGAGACTGAAGGTCACCCTGCTCTGACAGCTCCTAATGGGTCTTCATCCACCACCACCTCCTCAATACCCTTAGGATCAATCTCTGGCCTATTAGAAGCATGCCGCTGCTGAATATGATTGCATTCACTGGGCCCCACTAGTGCTAATGTGCCTCCATCAATCCATCAGGATGGGCTGACCGCAGGGCGGGCGGTTATGAAGTGCCTCAGCTGACAACAGCTGAATGAGGAACAGAGGATGCCTCACCACCACCACTGCCACTGCTCTTCCTCCTCACCTCTACTATTTCCCTGTGCTCATTTTTTTTACCTGTACCTTGCTTCTCTTTGCTCTTATAGTTGCAATGAATGGCAGTGTTGTGGTGCATCTCATTCACCATGGCACCTCCCGTGTAATAAAAGTGAAATAAGGATCTAGGATGGTTCAATTCTTATCTTTCTAATCATCTTAAAAACTCAGTAACCTTAGGCTTTCTGTTGTTAGTTCTCTGAAATTGGCTCCCACACAGATATTGCTAAAAATTATTGTGGGTGCTATTTCATTAATAGCACTAATATTTATATTCTTCATCATTCATCATGTTGGAAAATCTTAAGTAGTTCAATAGATATTTTGCAAAAGGATGACATGAGCATCACCTTTCATGGTGCAGCATGTTGCAGCTGTATCTGACAGAGTTTCCTCATATCTTAAACAGAATCAGTGTTGGAGCTGTGTGAAAGAAGAGAGAGGCAGAGCATAGCACACAAACACACACACACACACACACACACACTGCTCCTCAGTCCTGCCTGCCTGCCGCCTCCCTGAGCAGATCGGAAATGACACCTCATTTCCATAAAGGCATTAGGAATTCATTGGATTTTCTTTCCCAGCTAATCATAGTGCGGGTGTAAAACCTTTTAGGCTTTTTAATGAATGATTTTTGACTGATTGCCTATTAATAAGGACACCTCTTGAACAGGCATAGGCTGGGGCAGGGGTTGGGAGGTGCAGATGTGTTTGTTTTGGTGTGTGGATGTGTGTGTGCGTCAGCCAGGCGAAAATGCATTGGTGGAGGAGGAGGGGTGGGCCTCTCTCGGTTGGGACATAAAGAGGAACCAGTGGCTCCCCTGGGAAATCACAGCTCGTGTCTGCATCTTAAATATCCCTGTGAAGTATCAATAAGTGGGTAATTGAATTTTGAACACAAACATGAGCGTCAGGTGTATGTGTAGCAAGGCGGGGGTGTTCGGCGGGTGCGTTGGCTGAATATGTGTGCCTCCAAGTGTTTCCATGCTTGAGTGTTTGTGTGTGTCATTTCCTCTGTGTCTCCCTCATCCCTGGGGAAGAGGGCAGTGAAAGTGGATGTTAAATCCATTAAATAAAGCTTACACCCCGTAATAGCTGAGCAGCTCTCGGAGATGGGCGTTGAGGGTCAGATAAGTCCTCTTAACTCTTAATGAAAGTGAATCGGGTCAGTCAGGCTTGGGGTCTCCAACTTCAGTTAACCCAGGTGGTCATCTGTTCTGGCCTCTAACAGGCGTCCAGCAGCTCGCTTGGAGCATGCCATTAGGAGATTTTGGGGGGGGGGGCAAGTGATGATTACTCTCATTTTATACACGGGGGAGTGGTGGTAGGGGCTGGGAGTGGGCTGTGACAATGACACCCAGATCAGTTGCTGTACATGAGGGGAAAGTGAGATGTTACACCACCGTGTTTCCTCTGCATTTACATTTCAGCCACATGGGATTTGCCATGTGAAGATGATTTACCATTGTGGAGCAGAAACATTTGGGTTGCAACAGTGCAGGCTCTGGTGCTTCAGATCAAGGGGAAAAGGACATATTTCCCGGCATATTTAGTTGCTTGCAGATATAGGTTAATCTCCATTGTTTCAGTGTACCAAATCAGAGCCAAAATCCACATCCAGAGGGTATGGGACTGATGAGAGATGGGTACAATTGCTTACTTAAAATGATTAGAATTCAAGCAATGGGGAATATTTAATTTAGGTAAAATTAACATATACTGTATGTTGCGGCTGTTTGATAAACTACCATAATATATGATGATGGAATCTCTGGCGATTAGGGCTAAATGATAATTAGATAGTAACAAATCAACAGGGCAAGGCGATAGGCCGAAGAATCCATAAGGTGCCATTTAGTATGGATGGCAGTCGTAACAAGATGCTGATTAACTTAGTACAAAATTAGTAATTGACCTTTCTAATCAACTAAACAAATCTCTAAGTCTCCCTAATCAGTATTGATCTCTTCGGGTGTATGACAAAGCCTGTGTGTTTGTGTTTCTGTGTGTTGATCAGCATGCTTTTGCGTGAGTGTGTGCCTTTGAGGTTTTCTGTAGTTATGTTTTGTTTATTTTACAAAAATGAACAAAACATAACTACAGTTGCAGTCTTTTTTGATCAGTCATATAAAGTCTTGTTATTAAAAATCTTATAATAATTTTTAAATAATAGAATTAGACTATTCTAGCAAAGTAAACATTTTAATTGAGATTAACCATTTCCTAAGTTTTATCTAAGATGCTTCCTACAGAATTCCATCTGAATGTTTTTGCAGTATATGGTAGTCTTGGTCTGATGTTTGGGCTGTGAGGGTACCACGTCACTCAGTCTGTACTTTGGACTGAAGTGAATTAATCCATTAATCAGACATAGTTACTGGACCCAAATGTTACAGGGACAGCAAAAGGCTGGACATGATGTAGAAAAGTGTGAAGCGCAAAGACCATCTGAGTGGGATAAGACACAGGTTGTCTTCAGATTGTCCTCTTGTTCACTCATTCACCCACTAAACAGTGTGATATAGTGGACTAACTACGGAACCAGTGCAGACAACTGTCAACTTTTGTCTTCTCTCTGTAGTTTGTGTTTTGTCCTTGCCTCTCCATGCTCCTCTTTTTTGTCTTCTCTTTCCTCTCACCCACTGACTAGTCGCAGCATATGCCTGCTCCTCCCTGAGTGTGGTTCTGATGGAGGTCTCTTCCTGTTAAAAGGGAGTTCTTCCATCCCACTGTTGCCAAGTGCTTGTTGCCAAGTGTGGAATCATTGAATTGTTGGAGTTTACTAGCTAATATTGTAGGGTATTTATCTTACAATATAAATGCCTTGAGGCAAATCTTGATGTGAATTGGCGTTTTATAAATAATTGAATTGAACTGAGCTGCTGATACATTCCATACATTACTTGGATTTACCACCACTCCAATATTATGCATAATTGTAATTATCTCTGTTGCATAAACAATAGAACATCTCCACCACATTTGAGGCCATGGACTCAACAAAGTTGCTGTTTTTTAAGTATAAATTGTAACTGTCAAATCTCTCCACAACATTTACAACACAAATCTGGGCGTACATGACTATATTCACCTATATAAGCATGGTGGGGACTGCAGCTTAACTGTGCTGTAATGATTGCAGATTAGCATCGCTCATGCAAAGGAGTCATATACATTAAAATATTTGTTTGCTTAAAAGCAGCAGTAGCCCTCTTGTTATAGCTCAAATGCAAAAAACTGCAACTAAGGTCTCAAACATACTTTTAGTTTTAATAGAAGATTTTTATTAAAATTGTGCTGCTCGGGCTACTGCATGACTACATGCCTGCAAAACTTCTTACATTTCAGTCACCCTCAGCTTTTTGTTTGGTGCTCATTAAAATATGTGAGCTTGGCAGTACATTAAACTGGGATGGTGATGATAAAAACATTATTCTTGCTTACCATGTTTAGTTGCTAACGTTAGCATTTAGCTGAAGGTACCATTATACCTTCAAGTGCAGCCTCACAGAGCCAGTGGTATGGTTGCAGACAAAGTCAGTATTCCTACAATGTGTAACAGTACATTTAGTTACAGTTTATTTTCACTTTGCATTTTTTTAAATTTTTCTTGGCTACATCACTAACACAGAGCCCTTCACGCTGCTAGCACTTTTCTTTTTACAAAGATAAATCCGCACATTACAATTTTATAACTGACTTATGTTTAATGGGGTCTTTAATGTTATGATATTAGAGATTTGAGTTTCTATCTGAGAAGGGGGAGGCTGAAGTGAACCGTAATTAATGAGACATTCAGCAGGGCGAGGAATCTCAGGAGGAGAGGCACAGCTATCCTTGATCTGTTTTACAGTTTGGGCTCGTCAAGGGTTGGAGAAAGCGATAACAAGAAAGAGAGAAGCATTTCGTTGTAAAAATCCCAAATATTAACTGCTGCCCTTTACCATTCCTGGTGACACTGCTTCAAATAAAAGTGACACCATCATTCTGCCAGTTTAAGGGTCATCCCAGTGTAATTGCTTTCCCTCACCTAATTGTGATGGCTTCACTTCAATCTAAAGCACCCTATGCATGTCCAGGGGTCCGTTGATGACTCTGTTTAGGGTGATTTGAAGAGACAGCAAAGTGGAAAATGAACACATCCCATTCCAATTAGCAGCATCTTTAACCTAATGATGGACACCTCAAGGTGACATGGCCCCCACGCCCAGATGCAGCATTATCATTCCATCCTGGGCAACTCATCTAAATTACTTACTGCCCTGGCTTTTTCATTAGCCATCTTGGGCAGAGGAGGCAGGGCCCCTCTGCACCAGCACACGCAGATAAGAACCAGTTGAGATCCTAGTCACATTCTTCTTACAGGCATTATGAAGGTGGATGACTTTATGCTTAAAGCCCATTTAAAATAAGTCCTGTCTGCTACTCTGTCATCATATATTTGTGTGATATACAACATTTGCACACCAAAGAAGGTGATCCTAGCTTTGCTGTTTATAAAAACTGTACTGGAGCCGAGAGGCTGATTCTCTTCTTACCTTGAACAAAGAGTAATTACTGTATCTGGATGGTGCCTCTCTGGGGTTTATGATGATGCTGCAGGAAGCTGTCTGTAGTCTCCATGGTCATATACGGGTTTGTCTTTGATAGAAAAGCCTCAGCAATGACTGGTTTCCCAGAGAACACCAGTTTAATAGATCTTCAGCAGAGATGATTCTGTTTCAAGACTCAGAGCCAACATGCTGGCAAAACCTAGTTCACTGAATCCCACTCGAATAAATTTCTTTATTTGGTGCCATAATGGCCAATATGTGTCTGTGGCTTGGTCTTATATTAATGTGTGGATGTGATAAAAATCATCATTCATTTTACACATTTCAAATTGAATAACCTAATGGGGGTGTCCATGTTCTATTGTAATGGAAAATTCAAAAAGGTGTCAAGTATCATCTCCTGTAGATACAATATTAAAGGACCTATTATATTCATTTCCAGCTCTGTTTTTATTCTCGACGCTACCAAAGTTGTTTTGAATGATTCATGGTTCAGAATAATCCTTTTTTAAAAATCTTTTACTGGGCTCTGCTGCAAACTCTGAGTTCATCCAATGCATGAATCAAGCTGTTTTAGCTCCTCCACCCTCCTTTTTAGCTTCTGATTGGCTACCCTTAGAAAACAGAACATTTTAACAGCAAGTTGGGTGGCTAGTGCACTCACAGTCAGAGCTGCATGCCTGAAATGACACATGCACACACATATATAAAATATAACATGTAATATACAGTAGTGTGAAAAAGTGTTTTCCCCCTTCCTGATTTCTTATTTTTTTGCATGTTTGTCACACTTAAATGTTTCAGATCAATCAAATTTAAATATTAGACAAAGATAACACAAGTAAACATAAAATGCAGTTTTTAAATTAAGGTTTTTATTATTAAGGGAAACAAAAAATCCAAACCTATATGGCCCTGTGTGAAAAAGTAATTACCCTGTTAAATAATTGTTAAATAATGAATTAACTGGGATTAACCAAATTTTTTAGAAAGCTGAGTTCAATTTTACCAGTCACACCCAGGCCTGATTACTGCCAGACCTGTTGAATCAAGAAATCACTTAAACAGAACCTGTCTGACAAAGTGAAGTAGGCTAAAAGATCTCAAAAAGCAACACATCATGCCACGATCTAAACAAACAGCTGAAAAACAAAGTCACTGACATCGATCCGTCTGGAAAGGGTTACAAAGCCATTTCTAAAGCTTTGGGACTCCAGTGAACCACAGTGAGAGCTATTATCCACAAATGGAGAAAACTTGGAACAGTGGTGAACCTTCCCAGGAGTGGCCGGCCGATCAAAATTACTCCAAGAGCGCATCGACAACTCATCCAGGAGGTCACAAAAGAACCCAGAACAACATCTAAAGAACTGCAGGCCTCCCTTGTCTCAGTTAAGGTCAGTGTTCATGATTCAACAATAAGAAAGAGACTGGGCAAAAATGGCCTCCATGGGAGAGTTCCAAGGAGAAAACCACTGTTGACCACAAAGAAC